>JABJVR010000389.1:0-21257 GCA_025773905.1 Chitala chitala | reverse complement strand
CAGCTTGGCTGTTGAAGGATGCAGGCACATTCCTTCCAGCTTTGTGTTACAGACATCAGCACAGACTGGGCTTACCAGCATTCTGCCTGGCAGAGACACAATGCTGCCTTGCTTCAAGCACTTTATTCAGTAACATGTAATGTGGTAAAATCCCATGTCATCAATAGGTTTTTTTTTTTTTTTTCACATATTTGCAGCCAAGTTCTCGTGTTTATTATAATAATTCCTTATGAACAGAAGGGGCTCTTTGGGGAGTGATTTGCTAGAATTGATTTATATTATAATAGCAGTTGGGAGTATAGTGATTATTGCTTAAACACAAATTCATGTCTTTATGCAGTGCTCAGCTATCTGACGTCAGGTGCTTTCATTTGTTTGGTTAAACTCAATAAACACTAAATGGTGAGTCTTATCTGTTCAACCCCAATGCCTGTTCAGACTCACTGACACGGAAAAGCATACCCCACTTACACCCAAGGCTTTCATGTTTTGTTGCATATGCACACGCACATCAATACACGCATGCGTTATCAGGTGAGCTGTTACCCTGATTTTAGCTGCGCTAATGATGTCAATTTATTAACGAGCAAAAAAGCTGAAACCGAAGAGACTTCAGTTTGAATGATATTTTTGCCCGTTTCGCTGTCAGTTGTTTGTTTCAGAAGTGACTGAATAAAGTGTATGGTATCTGTGAAATATAATTCTACTGCACAATAACAGGTAGGTCCATTAATGTTTTCACATTGACAAGGTTCTTGTTTTTTTAGCTGTCCAACACAACATATTGGAGTTGTAAGTAAATGCTAAAAATGAGGTCTCAGTTTTTGTATATGATCTCCAACCTCAAGAGACGTACAAAATCTTAACAAGCGTCTTGTCGGCTGTTCCTGGTTGAAGTATGTATTTCATTTACAAACAAGCAGATTAAAGGCATGGAGTTGATTTCAAATGTGACATTTGCATTCTGAAGCTGTTGCTGTGGCAAAATAATCTATTTGGTTTATTCTTATAAAGAAAGAACACATGAGGAACACCAAAAGGTCCGTAAGAAAACTGTGGTGACAGAAGAGGTCATTTCCTGGTAAAGACAAATCACTTCAAAGCAGTTGGCCAGAACACCCTCCAGAGTAAACCACTGGTAAACCTCAAAAGCACAAAAAATTATAGTTGGCCTAAAACATCTATTAAGGCCTCCATGGTTTTGTCACAACATCCTATGGTCAGATGAGACAAAGGTCAACTTGGACTATAACGATGGGAGGAGAAGAGTATGGAGAAGGCTGGACCTGCTCATGATCCAAGGTGTACCCCCTCATCTGTGATGCATGGTGGAGGTACTGTTACAGCATTTGCGTGGTCCATCCCTATATATGATCAATGAGTTCTCATAATGGGTTAAGTGTGTTTGCAGACAACGATGGGTGTGTGAAAATGAACACACTGCCGTACACCAGCTGCTCTTCAGCTACCATAATTAGCTTTATTTAATGGACGTATGGTGGAATCACAGTTGCAGTGATGTTCATGTTTCGCTGGTCAAAACAACTTTTCGAAGTCAATAACTACTGAGAAGGATCATAAAAATGACATTAGTAAATTTAAAAATGATGTAAAACTGATTGATAAACATGGTGTGGAGCGAAGAACTTTGCTCAGGGTTGAAAGTGGGCCGGTGCTCTCATAAGAGGGGACTCGTCACCTCTCAGAAGAGGAGTACTGGCACCTGTTGTTTTCCACTTCAAGCACTAGTTTTTCTTTTTACAACTGTCTGGACTGTTCACGTAGACATACAGAAATGCTCAATATGATTTCTTCCTGTACCCCCTACCATTGTTGATCACGTTGTCCAAGACGGTACCTTTGCTGCACTCCGTTCATCCCCCCCCCGTCTCTCTGCCTTCCCCATTATCTCGTAGCAGCAGCTGTGTCATGCGTGCTTCTGTCTGCCCCGTGCACAAAGTGGTCACTCTCTGTGTGTGCATGTTCAAACCGCAAGGTCCATTTCCAGGTCCAGGCAGGAAGAGCATGCAAGAGGCCCACTTTAGGCTGTGTCCGAGGTCACAGCTCCGCCTGCACGTCTGATAATACTTGCCCGCCAATGTGTGAAAAGCCTGCCCTGTTCTGTAAGTGTGACAGACTGGTCAAATCTAAAGACCCGGAGCCCACTCCACCTATATCCAATGCACTTTTTTCTGTCCATCTTTAATTTGTCACCTTTTCCAGAACATGGTTCTGTTGGGGCTGACTGTGGTGTTATGTGTGAATGGAGTTCTGAGGTGCAGATGAGCATTCTGACAGATCACCAGAGACTGAAAACTGACATCACTGATGGGCGCTCAACGGCTATCACAGGAGGGTCCTTAACAGCGGACGTCTAGTATGTGGAACTCGCCATGACTTTGCCCTCGATTCTGCCCGTGTCGTACAAAAACGACTTGTTTCCGCCTGCCGTAGCAGCGCACTGGACACATAAATCATGCCGTCTTTATGAAGCAGACCATCATGAGGATTTACTGATTTCTGCAGGATCCTCCAGGCCAACAAGCACACATTTGCCTTCTCATTTTCCTCACCACACTCTTTTTCTTAAGATTGCGGTGTATGTTTTAAGTTACAAATCTAAAGGAAAGTTACATATGGAAAGGACTCCATAAATATTTGTATTCGGCCTGGAGATATGTTGGTTTTGGAACGTTATACACGGGAGAACTTTCCCTGTGTGCTGTCCTGTTATACACGGGAGAACTTTCCCTGTGTGCTGTCCTGTTATACACAGGAGAACTTTCCCTGTGTGCTGTCCTGTTATACACGGGAGAACTTTCCCTGTGTGCAGTCCTAGAGTTGCAATCTGTGAAGTACAGGAATGTGGGAACATCGAGTGGAATTTCCTATTTTCTACAAAAATAAGGCTTATCACCATCATGAAGATTACAAAAATTATTAAAACTGAGTGGAGGTATAGTCTTAGAGTCAAAGATTAGGGATGGAGAGTGTTACCGTTTTTGAACATATTACAGAACTACATTCTTTCATTGCAAATAGAAAGTCCCATTTTATCATGTTATTTCACTGAGAAAACCGGCCCCCAATTTTGTGGCGATCATCTTTACGTAGATGGAATATATTTGCATGCAGGCGACATACAGCAGCAGGACCTCGCTAATACAGAGTTAAAGCCAGATGCGTTCATTGTTAAACGTTAATGCCCTCTGAAATACCAGATGTCATTTGAAGGTTGTTTACCACTTGTGCCCCCAGTGGGACAGCCTAATGTGTCCCATTACATCTTGGCTGTGCCCCTCCCTGTAGTGTGGTGTTATTCTGCTCTGTTTGACCATTCCGCCCTGGGGGGAGAGGTAATCCCATAATCCCGCTTGCTCCGTCGCTCTTTGTTCTGCTCTGTGCACGCGTGTTGCCGTGTGTTCCGTTGACTTGCGGTGGAATTTTGCATTGCATCGTGTTGTCAGGCATTGTTTACCAGACCTGGGTCTGACATTCTGTCTGATTTAATTGCTCTGTCACCTTTTAACATGTCAACTTTTCAAGTTTTTCAAAAATTCAGTACTGGATTTTTTTTTTTTACAAGGTATTTTTTTTTTTTTTAATCAAAAAATCTTATTACCTTTAGAAAGAAAAAGAAGGCTCAAAGATTACCTGCATCATTTATTATAGGATAAGGTTGTACTTTTCACACGGGTCAGTCATACCTTATTGGAGGGGAGGGCAGTAATGACCTAAACACATGAAATCTTATGTGTTTAGGTCATTTTGCTGTCATGGCTATAGTTTCTTCAGTTTACTTTGGGACTCAAAAACTGAGAATAGGAATGCTTATCACTACAATCAAAGAACATTTTCATAACACTGTGAAGCTGGTCCTGTGCAAAATGGAGGTGTAGAATAACATTTAGCTAGCTGGCTTCTGTAAACCAGAACATTAGGCTGATTAGAAGGTCTGTCTCACCAGGAAATGAGAGGAACAGATGTATGGAGCAAAGAGGAGGCATACATATTCTAGTGTGTAATAAGGCAATGCTCAGTCTGGCTCACTGATTAGTGTGTTGGTTTTTTCCAGATTTGTATCTTGTGTACCTCTGTTTCCCTCCTTCTCTCTCTCTCTCTCTCTCTCTCTCTCTCTCTCTCTCACACACACACACACAAACACACATACACACACTTCTTTCTCCAATCAGCAAGTCTTGTCCATTACACAGTGGCAGTGTTAAATTAACACTGACAGTGTTGTTTTAGCTCCACACAGATCACAAATCAGTGTTAAAGTATCACTGCAGTGTTACACTGCCAGCTTTGCCGTGTACTTCCAGGCATCTTCTCATGGTTAGGCTGCTTTTTTATTGCTGATGACTTGATGCTTGAATAGATAGTAATTACACAGTGAAGACCAGGTCATGAAGACCTGTGTGTGAATGGAGAAGATGGACATCCTGCTGGTGCTCTTCACCAAAAGAAACAAGCCATTACAAACATACTTTTCAGTCCTCAGAAATGCAGTCTCCCTCTCACTCGCTCACTCTCTCCCTCTAATGGACTGCAGGAAATACCAAATTTGCAGTTCTGACGCTTGTTTTGCATTATGTATAATGGCTCCGGGCTGGAAAATGTTCCTTGGCACTGCGTTGTACAGTAATGATTTTAATGACGCCACTTAAGAGCCGTGCAGCATTAACGGCTGGCTGCATGTCCTCGCTGACGCACCACGCCTGAATCGCTCTCGGCTTTTCACGGCCCGTGTGCTCAGGGTCGAGGGACGCCCTTCACATCTGCCGGCTCCAGGTGCAGGGGGGGGGGTCAGCCACAGACTGCATGGGTCTTTGGAAAATGGTTCATCCTTTCAAAAGGAATCTGTTACCAGGAAACTTCAGGTTTGTCTTGAGGAACAGTCCTGTTGAATCTATGAGCAGTTCTCCTATGTACCATCCCTATTCTGAAAAAGTTGAGACGTTTTGTAAAATGTATATAAAAACAAAATGCAATTGTTTACAAATCCTTCTTCACATATATTCAGTAGAGTACAGCACAGAGACAACATAAAGTGGAAACTGATCAACTGTATTGCATTTTGTAAGTAAATGATTATTATGAATTTCATGGCTGCAACACTTTTCATAAAAGTTGGGACATGGGCATGTTCATCACTGTGTTACATCACCTCTTCTTTTAACAGCACTCAGTAAACATTTAGGAACAGAAGACACCAATTGTTGAAGTTTTGAAATGGAAAGTTTTGCCATTCTTGCTTGATGTATGTCTTAACTCCTAGGTCTCTGGTTTGTCCTTCTGGAATAAACAGGGACGTCCCTGAAAGAGATGTCATCTGGATGGCAGCATATGTTGTTCCAAAATCTGGATGTATCTCTCAGCATTGCATTAATGGTGCCCCGACGTATGTGCAAGTTACCCATTCCATGGCCGCTGACACACCCCCATACCATCACAGACGCTGGCTTTTGAAATTCTGATTGATAAAAATCAGGATCGCCCTTTTAGTCTTTTGCCCTGATGACAGAACGGCCAATATTTCCAAAACAGACCTGAAAGGTGGACCCGTCAGACCACAGCACGCTTTCCCACTTCACATCGCTCTATCCCAGATGGGCTCGGGCCCAGAAAAGCCGTCATCATTTCTGGATGTTGTTTATATATGGCTTGTGTTTCACTCAGTAGAGTTTGAGCTTGCATTTAGAGACGTAACGGCGAACTGTGTTTACCCACAAGGTTTCCTGAAATATTCCTAAGGTCGTGTTGTTATATCTTTTATTGTCTGACATCGGTTTTGAATGCAGTGCTGCTTGAGGAATTGAAGATCATGTGCATTCAGTGTTGGCTTTCATCCTTGGCCTTTAATACACATGGATGTTACCAGATTCTTTGAATCTTTTGATGATGTTCTGGACAGTAGATGTTGATAGACCTAAATTTCTCACTCAATTGCATGTTGAGCAACATTATTTTTTCACTGATTGACTATTTTCTCATGCAGGTGTGTGCATGGTGGCAAACCTCTCCCCATCCCTGCTTTTGAAGGATCGAGCCTTTCAAAAATCCCTCTTTCATGACTATCGCCTCTTACCAGTTAACCTGTTTACCTGTGAAATGATTCAATCAATTTTCTTTTAATGTTTTCATGGTTTTTGCCCATGTCCCAACTTATTTTAAACACATTGCAGCCATCAAATTCATAATAATTAATTTACAAAATGCAATGCAGCAAATCGTTTTTAACTTTACAGATGTTGTCTCTGTGCTGTATCCTGCTGAATATATTTAAGAAGGATTTGTAAATCATTGCATTTTGTTTTTATGTACATTTTTCAAAACGTCCAAACTTTTTTTGGAATAGGGTTTGTATCAGGTTTTCTTACAAAACATAATTGTAATGAAGAAGAAGGGCCAGCAGGTTTCAGACCTGTGTTGCTATGGCCCGTGTGAAGTACTGAAGGAGAGGATTAGCTCACTGAGCTGTAAACCTGAGTCCCGAGTCCTGTGAACCAATCAATCCCCTGCTCTGACTCCAGGGGATGAAGTCATCGACCTTGTATGAGCCAGCTTTTACCTTAAGCAGTCTTTACAATATTTCAGTGGAGAGCCATGGTGTTGGACAATGGTATAATTATTGTCCCCTGTTTTGCACAAGATGAAAGTGCAGAGGTAGATGAAGTGATCTGCTGTTCAGTGTTGTGAAAATTCTAATACAGGAACTACTTTCAGTTCAGTAATATGATTCACATATTACAAATTATGAACATGCAATTTGTCTGTATTACAGTATTTTTTTCCATCCTTAGGTTCTATTCTGGATGTTATTGTTAAGTGAGCCCAGTCGGGATTACCTACAACGTGACTCTGTCCTTATTATTTTGAATTCTGGCACTTTATGCTGGGGCTTTGAATTTAGTATTAAGCTGTGGCTTTACTGTGGTTTGCCTTTCAGGAAATGCCTTTAAAACCAAACACTGGCCTTTGGTGACATTCTAAGGCAGATTTCTACTTTAAACAATGACATGGATCTAAATGTATCTTGAGGACTTTAAAATGTTTTTGGGAAGCACCCAGTGTCACTCCATTGATTGATCGCTGATCACTTTTCACAGACCTTTTTGTAATTATTCATTGTGTGCGTGTGCACACACGCACTCTTTGTCTTTGTGCTTCTAAATCTTGAGACTGACATTGAGACAGCTCTGGCTTCATTTTACATTCGTGTTATTGTGTTTGTCCTCATCTAAGCGGAGTGATGTCTTGGCTTGCTCATGTGATTGGCGTGACTTCACTTGGCTGTGCCGTGTTAGAATTCATATGTTCCTTTGTTCAAGGGCTGGCACACTCTATACACTGTGTACAGGCTGTGGTGGGCCACAGGTAATTCAGTAACACTGTGCTCTAATGCTTCTGATGAGATGCGTGTGTGTGTGTGTGTGTGTGTGTGTGTGTGTGTGTGTGCGTGCCAGCACAACTGGGATGTGCTGCAAAGCATCCCTCAGAAAAAAGGTCCGGTGCACTGTGCTTAAAGAAAAGACTCCCGTTTCCTGACAAAGGTGTCAGTGCCTTTGCGATGCTTTAGGATACTGGATCATCTGATTCTGCTTTAGGCTGTACTGCTGAACTGTTACCTTTGAGATTTCTCTCTTTTGTAAAACCGATGTGCGTTTAGGAAAAGTAGAGAAGTAAGTTAGTGAGCAATATTTTCACCAGGCTAGATTAGTGTTTGGAGTCCAAACAGAGCTGTGATGCATCTGCATACAGACGCGCGCGCCCACACGCTAACATGCACACACACCCTGTTGTAACTAACTTTGTTTTCATAATTACACGTCCGTTCCAACTGTCCTACACACCCACCACCTTCACACGAGGATGTGAAGTCAGACCTGCTGGACGTTGCCTTTGGCTTCAATGGGAAGAATGCAGCAAAAGTGTGCAATAATCTCCGGCACAGTGCAGGTGTAAGAACGAAAAAATGTGGCTCTCCGAATCCAACCGTGACAGAAGAATTCGAGGACAGGTAGGCAGACTTTTAAAGCCCTTAGCTGTCCGCAGTGAGTGACAGTGATGGGGAAAAAGATTACAAAGGCGGTGGCAATTATTGTATGAGGATGGATTTGGAGTCGGGTCTGACCTGCTGCATCTTTACTCTCTCTTTGTCCTGGAGTGTTCACAGTGGATGAACAGATGAATCCAGTAATGTGGTTTGTGACTGATCACAACCAGAGAGTGTGTGTGTGTGTGTGTGTGTGTGTGTGTGTGTGTGTGAGAGAGAGAGAGAGAGAGACATGAAGGATGGAGACATGGACAAGATCAGCAGTAGGCACAGAGGCAGAGAAAGGGACGAGATGTGAGTTTTAGCTACAGGTCAGGCTGAGGAGCATGCCTGTAGCTCAGAGCCACAGGCACTTCCAGAGCTTCTCCCCACTTCACCCTCATGCTCTACCAAGGACCAGCTACAAGTCTGGCTTAAACACTGAGATGAGGAGCAGCAGTCTTTTTGTGGCCATCCAGAACGTCATGTTACCGTGACAGTCTTCCTCCCAGCTGTTCTGTGTTTATTTTTTGTTGCACACTGGCTGTGCACTCTGCTTCACAGGGCAGCTCTGGGCTGTGCACTCTGCTTCACAGGGCAGCTCTGGGCTGTGCACTCTGCTTCACAGGGCAGCTCTGGGCTGTGCACGTGCACAAGTGCGCTGGTACATGTGAGTGTGTGGTGCCCAAGTCAGCTTAATGGCAAATGTACAAACGTGTGATTGGAAGCTTAGAATGAACCGAAGGTGCTGCCCTGTGCAGCTGGAAATGGCGTGAGCTGGGCCAGTTCACACGCTGTTCCTTCAGGGTGAACCTTGGTGAAATAAACACGGAAAGCTGATGAAGTAAGTGAGGTGTGGGGATGGGAGATCTGCCTTGCATCCACGTAGGGGAAATTTCATCATGAAATTGCTGAAGGCAAGTGGAACAACAAACCAGCACTAGTTCAGAACTGATGTCAAAGTGTGTGTGTGTGTGTGTGTGTGTGTGTGTGTGTGTGGCACCTATGGGGGTTTAAAGGACAAACGCCTTGGTATTTCTGCCTGGAGTATCTGTGGATGATTGTCCTCCCACTACCAGAGGTTGGTCCCCTGTAGCCTGTACTTGTGGAGAGGAGAGGAGAGAGGACGTTGACTTTAGCTGTTTGTGCACCATAACCTTTTTGCCCCCATGACTGTTGACATTTAAAACTATATGTGCTTGCTTTTGTCTTCCATTTAGTTTTAGGCTGTAGACTTGATGTTTGTATGCAATTCTGACTCATTGTGGATTACTCTAGTAGGTCACACATATACAAATCACTTTCAAATCACTTTCAATATTTGTACATTTTGTTCTGACCTGAAATAAGTACTGTAAATATAATAAAACGTCTTTGTCTTGAACATTATGTGATTACCTACTGCTAGCTCAAATATGCTGCATGTAAGAATTTCTGTTTCCATAGAAACCATTCAGAAGCTGTTGACAGTCAGGTCAGTGTAGTGTAGTTCTTTATTCTTTTCCTGGGACTTAAAACTAACATATATAAGTCACGTTTGTCATTACACGATTCTGTTGTGCATTTACAGTCCATGCAGGGAGACCCCACAACAGGAGGGCAGGTGATTCTTCAGGGTGCAATTCAGGAACTTTCTCAGCATCTGGAAACTTCCCAGCTCACCACATGCTGTAATATCAATGCCCTCGGGGCAAGGAGAAAGACGTATGGGCAGAGAGGCCCCTGATGGGCACAGTCAGCGAGCCAGGGCAAACAAGGCGAGAGGCCCCTGATGGCGGGCACAGTAAAGCTAAATTATGGCCAGGAATTAGCCTCTGGTAGCTCCTCCCCGCTGGCCTGTGTGAGTCACCCCTGTGGGGAGGATGAGGTAATATGCAGCGTAATTATGATTTCCCCGACCACTGGCTGCCTCATTTACGGTGGACAATTTCATCTTGGGTCCGATCCATGAAGGACACATGGTCTGAAAACAGGAGCTCCGAGCGAGACAGATGCGTATCTGTGCGTATGCGGGTCAGCGCATTGGCTTAAAAATTTTTTCCTAATTTAGTATTGTACATCAAACGCATAAATCTAGGGGACAGTTTTGTGTGGAGAGCCCATTTTGGACTTTTGAAGGTGTACAGAGTTTATTTTCACTCAGCTCTCTGCTCTCAAGGAGGGCAGAGAGGATTCGGCTGTTCTGTCCAAAACCCTGCTTAGTTTCACAGTTAGTAGTGGGCAGTGGGCCAGCGTCTGGTCCGTAAGTCGCTTTGGTAGCTTTTCTCGCTCCCATGTGCCACCTGTGGAACGCACCAGTTTTACTGTGATAGTGTTTACTAGCCCTACTCAACAATGTCCTACTAGCCATGCATAATAAGTAGGAGTAGGGATGCTGTCTGCAGACGATGACCAACTGTGCCTGCTTCTGTCACCAGGCAGTTTGCTGTGCATCTGGCAAATACTGTAACCTGTACCTTTAATCTGATCTTATTTTTATTTGAAATTCCTTCCTCAGGAAATGTCTTCCACTATTTGTGCCAAATGATTGTGGAGAGCAGAATTTAAGACATCAGTATTCTTATCTTTGGTATCAAGTTCTGCTACAAGCTCTTCTTGCTCTCTTTTACAAAAACATCATAATTACAGTCTCCTGTCTGGATTGTAATAACCAGCTTCCCATGAACCTTTTCTGCTAGGAGAAGACTTAGAAGTGGTGTTGATGACTACAAAAAATGGCTTGCCAATTACCAGCTGTGAACCGCACATCTGAAATTAAAAATTGAAATGTGAATTTAATTATGGACATGGAGCAGTGTTACGTGGCTTTCCTACCAAATTAACATGGAAAACGTTTGCCTTTTAAAGGCCATGGGTTTCTCAGTGACGATAAAATGCAGCTATTTTATCCAGGGTGACAAAGCTTTTGGCAGGAGGGTTCGTGGCCTGCTGTTTCAGCTGTAACTGTCCCTGAAGATGTCCCTCTAGCTGGGGCCATGTGGCTTGGGAGAATCCTCAGAGATGCACTGGGGCTAGGTGTTCTTCACAGAGCCTGTAGTCACTGAGTGTGCACACACACGCACACACACACACACACACACACACACAGCTGTAATAACACAGTTGTCCAGGTTTGCATTATGGTACTGTCTAGAGAATATTTGAAGGGTAACCTAGCAGCGTGAGCTGTGGTGCTGGTGTTCTGTGAACCCCTGCCTGGTTCTCTAATGCTGTCTTTATCACGTTACTTTAAGGAGGTGCGCTGTTTGTGACCTGGCTGTGTGTGTCAGGGACTGTTGCTGCTCACTGTTGAAATCACTTGAAAGTGGCACTGTGCCTCTTGAAGGTCGATGGTAGAAGCTGTACCCAGTATTCTGTTAAGGCTTCTTACTGGTCTTACTGGTAAGATGCCCAGTTCAACATTAAGTCCTTGGGCATATATTTGAAAGAAGAGAGATGGAAAACAAATAAGGTTGTGGTATGTGTCTGCACCATTACAGCAGAGTGATAGCAGACACGATAGCCACTTTTACCTGTATAGCTACAGGACAGTTGAGTCACATTTTACACCCAACGTACTAACCATATATCCCTGTTTACATGAATGCTTATTTTTTAAATACAGGTACATGTATTTATTTACTTATTTGTTCGTGCACTTGGGGAGCCTCAAGTGCTTTACGAAGTGAACGAGGACTTATCTTGAGGGAATTCTGATGCAGGCTGTGAGGTTATCTTATCCTGCTCAGTCGCCTTGCTACAGTTTGACTCTCGTAATTGATGTCACTATAGGATCTGGTCCAGAGGGTGGGAGTCAGTTAAGGTGAGATTGTTGCTGCTGTTTTGAGGAGCTGGCCTGACTCCAGCCCGCACGGATGTGAGGGGCTGCTGACCAGATGCTTTAGCAGATGGAGACGGCCGACTTGTTTCGTCTGGGGAGAAATCATCCTGTAATGAAATGTTCCTATAATAGCTCTTGTGCCCGGAACCTTGGAGTAACAGTGACGCACAGCGATGATGTCACAGGTGCTCCTACGTGAGAGCGAACCAGGATTGGCCGGGGGAGGCTTTCTGTCTTAGCGATTATGTAAGGCACACTGTCTATATGGCATGGTTACAGTCCCGCTCTTACCACCACAAGCCAGTACTGCAGGTGCATCGCCTTGCAGGGACCAGACATCAGGCTGGTGTTTAGCAAAAAGAAATGGGGCAGCAATTTAATTATCGACAGGACAAGGGGAGCTAAGGACTGGGCTAAAGGAACTTCCTTTTTCTCTTCACACCTGATTGCTCTGTGAACTACAGTAGTTCACCCATTTTTTTGCTTAAATGAGGTGAAGTTTATGTATCCCCAAAAAAGACTGCAAGTGTTGCAGCAGCAAACAGAAAACAGCATACAGCAATAAAGACTTAATTACAGACAATGAAGACATTATATCTACACCATGAGACACCACTATAAAAACCTATACATGATAATTCTATTCATTATACAAAATGACAGTAAAGTATGTCACAGCCTTTTCACATTTTCAGCAGGCAGAATGTAAGAGGCGTAAAGCGGATGTATGTTGTGTGTCCAACCCTGTTGTGATGTAGTTATCTGTCCACATGGACAGCATTATTACAGCTCTGTCTGCTTTTGCTGCGCTAAGATGCATTTTTACCCAACTTCCGCACCTAGAGTAAATGTTTGTCTCTAAACCGATGTCTCTTCCTTTATGTTGTTTAACAAGTGAACATGGTAGACAGTTGAGCTCCTTCTGTGGCCACTCTGTTAGAGCTCTGGAGAGAACCAGCACTGAAAAATCAGCATGTGGACCATGCCTAGAACCGCATGGGCCTCAGCATGTGAGCATCCGCCTTTTACTCTGGAGCCGCAGTCAGAACGTGGAAAACGAGTAAACGAGTTCTGAAGAGGCTCATGAATAAGAGAACGGGCATATGCCTGTGAAGCTGAGGGCAGCTGCTGCCCATCCTGGCACTGTTCTGCATTCTGGGTTCTTCCAACTGTGAAATCGGAAGCTGTGCCAGAACCGGTCCAAATCGACTGTTTCAACATGTACGTGCCTCCTCATTCCACACACATGTCCTCACACACACTGACGCACTCTCTCTCACAAACACACACACACGCGCTGTCCTTCTCCGTTGGCTTCTTTAGATCAGCCCCTATAAATGTGTTGATATCCCCTTGCAGCAGTGTTCAGTGTGTCAGCATCGTACAGGAGCACATGACCTGAGCTTCTATCCCTGTCTCCCCCTCCCACCACAGTCGTCAGGTACCAGCGTGACAGTGGACATTGCGGTGATGGGCGAGGCTCACGGGCTCATCACCGACCTGTTGGCGGACCCCTCATTGCCCCCCCACACCTGCACCTCTCTGCGTGCCGTCAGCAACCTGCTGAGCGCCCAGCTCACCTTCCAGCCACTGCACCGGCCGCGCATCAACACCCAGGGCTCCTTCAGCGACGCCTACACCTGCTCCGACTCCGAGGAGGGGCCCGAGAAGCTCGCAATCCCCAAGGTAACATGTTCCTTACAGTAGCCTGAGGAAGATCTGTTTTTTAAATGCTATAATGCATTCAGGGGTGGACCCATAAGTTTTGAGGTGGGAAGGACAGATTAGATCCAGTGATGTTGTTTTGGTGGCATTTATTTCTGATGTTTTTCGTGCCATTAAAAATAACGGTGCAAGTTGGCTGCATGGTTTTCCAATGATGGTTGCATTGGCCACCAAAGGCTGCCTACCCCTTAGCTGCACCACTGATTTAATTATCTGTGCTAATTAGTTAGTTCTAAAGATGGGACCTATCCAGAAAGGATTAACCTAGACATTCCTGGGATGGATTTTCTCACAGCACTCCAGAAGGGGTCCGTGACATTCATTGTCATTAATAAGATGCGGTGGGTGTTGGTTGGTGTCTTGCCCAGAACAAATATGATGAGGCAGACTGAGTACCTGTTTCCAGATGTACTTAAAAGTGGAAACCTGTTATAGGGAAATGACAGTATGTAATTGACAAGATCTGTTAATTCTTTGAGGCTGCTGATAGTTTCGGTTCCTTTAAAGAAATATCCTTATTGCCATTTTATCTGTCAGTGAACGAGTAGGATTTTAAGGATTTTCAACATCTTACAAGTGTACATTTATGTGAATATGAGCCTTTTGTTGGATTAGCCAAAGAGTAGGAGTCTACAGTACAGCACAGTAGATGGTGTTAGCTGTCTAGACAATTACTGCAGTAGAGGATGGAGTCTTGCAAGCTTACCAAACAAACTAGAGCCAAATGTGAAAAAAAAAAACTGCCATTTGCTGTATGGACAAACTGCTCTGGGTGTTTTCCAGCTGTCTAAAAGTGTGAATGTACAAAATCAGCAGTCTGCTTGGAAGTACAGAGGTTAGTTAAAAAACAGGACTCAGCCCTAGATCTGAAGCTCTCTGAACACCGTGTTAGCACTCTTGTGTTGGTTCTCTTCCTGTCTGCCCGCTCCACCCCCGCAGACTGTCGCGGCGATGCACCTGGCACTCGTTTATTCTGTGTTTGTGTTGAGGTTCTGTAAGAGATGAACCAAAGACCTCCTTTGCACAGACCACAGTTGTGAAACCGCAGATGCTCGTGGCGTACCGCAAATCAGGCAACTCGCGAGTATGGGGCTAGGCGCTCTGCCACCTAGTGGCTCATTACGTGTGTTGAGTATCAGCCACCCGTTTATTTATGCACGTTTTAGTCCCTGCTTAGTTGATAGCTTAACACTTTGGCTCCAGGGGCGTCTTCCACTGAGTAGAGGCGTTTTTCTTCCCCACTTGAGAGGAGGGAAAATTCTGTGTTTTTGGTTTCTTGAGTGAAAGTTCCTCTTTCATTTTAACAGCTGTGTCAACACAACAGGATCTGAGAAGAGGGGAAAAAATGTTACCAAAGTCGAGAAACGTGTCCAGACTGGAGCAAATCAGTGTAAACTAAACCAAAGGGAAAAGGGTCACAAAAGTCTTATAACATTTGTGAATGGAAGCAGACTTCTTATTTATACTGGGAAAATGTTTAGGGGTGCTCAATTCCTACCAGTGTTAAGCTTGCCATGTTGATTTCATGCCTTTGTTCAAGCAAAAAAATTATTAATTAATTACAAAACTGCAATGTCGTTTGAGAGAAACAGCGGCTGGACTTACAGACGTATTTCTGCAGCGTTTGGACTTTGTAAACCGACCCAAGAAAAATTGTACTCTTGAACCTCAACGTTCATTAATTAGATTTCTTTCACAGGGAGGAAATCCAGGCATGAAGTGTGCATGGAGAGAGAGCGTGAGACACGGCTGTTGGTTAGCGGTTCACGGTTGGCAAAAAACACCGTGCTCGTGCTCCCTAACTGCGTATGATTGACGTCCATGGTTCAGAGCCTCAGACATTTTTTAAACTTTTTGCTAACCAAATTCCTAGTAAAACACCAAGGCACAGCCATACAGTTCTCTTCTCAGAGGCAATATATAAACAGAAGTAAATTGCTTTTAGATAAATAACAAATAATGATGGTACGTTGACCGGAGACCAACGTGAATTTGATACTAAAATATGACTGGAGGTTGGCTGACCAAGGAGTCTGCCATGTCAGACGGTAGAGGCGCTGAGAGATAGAATCCAGATGGTATCCACTATTTTTCAAGGTTGCTTTCTAGTAAAGCAAAATGAAGAGGCACTGCTTATGTGAGATGAGAAGACGTTGGGTTATGGGAACGAACAGTGGCACCGTAGTGTTAAGCCCAGTTCAGTCAGAAGTCCTCTTGCCTCCCTGAGATGAGGGTCCTCACCACCAACCTTGCTATATTTTTGTTTATGGGTTGAAAACCCACATGGGATTGAAGAGAAGTCTTATTAAGTTTATATGCATTCAGAATATATTCAACAGACAAAATAACATCACTGCTCCATTACAGCAGATTCAAGGAGGAGATTCAAGCATTAACATTGTGTAGTAGTTGGGGTTTATGGAGAACTTCAGAATATACTGTACAGTCTCTTTATTCTTTATATTGTTGTACCATAATCCCACCTGCCATGGACTTCAGTGCTTGCTTTCTTTGAGTGAATAGTAAGAAATGCAGTGTAGCTACAGTTATAGAGCTTAAATAACCACTGAGAAATCAGCAACCACAGCTGAAGTCCTTTCCTGTTTCTTAACAGAGTTTAGAGATTATACTTCATCAGACTGCATTTTGGTGTACTTCATGACTGATTGTGCTGTGCTGATGCTTGGTTCCATTTTTGGAGTTGTAACAAGCCTGTTTGTTTGCAGCGTCTAAGGCGGAGTCTGCCCCCAGGGCTTCTCAGGAGAATTTCTTCTACCTGGACAACGACCACCTCTGCCACGGGCCTCCCCACTATCGAACCAGGCCCTGTGTGCCGCGACCGCAGTGCCAGCATCAAGATGGTCCACGAACCTGCCACCTGCAGGTACAGGAGTGTTAGCACTCAAATGTAGGCAGCTGACTTGCAGGTACAGGAGCATTCATTCACATGCATGCAACCTACATGCAGGTACATGATAGTGCATTCACAGGTAGGGACCTCACCTGCAGGTACAGGAGCATGCATTCAGAGGTAGGGACCTCACCTGCAGGTACAGGAGCATGCATTCAGAGGTAGGGACCTCACCTGCAGGTACAGGACAGTGCATTCACAGGTAGGGACCTCGCCTGCAGGTACAGGACAGTGCATTCACAGGTAGGGACCTCGTCTGCAGGTACAGGACAGTGCATTCACAGGTAGGCACCTCACC
Organism: Chitala chitala; assembly: GCA_025773905.1. Classification (NCBI taxonomy): domain Eukaryota; kingdom Metazoa; phylum Chordata; class Actinopteri; order Osteoglossiformes; family Notopteridae; genus Chitala; species Chitala chitala. The sequence goes on along the minus strand of JABJVR010000389.1, from coordinate 4,465 downwards.
TGCAGGTACAGATGTGTAAACACTCACAGGCTGTCATCTCACAGGCAGGTAAAACAGCAGGTGAGATGCTCATTCGAAAACATCTCACTCGTACCTTCCTTCGCCAATTTATATTTATTTTTATCATTTTTATTTTTTTTTTACTTTTTCTCTATCTTCATTAACTCTCTCAGATTCCCTGAGCCTATCTGAAAATGGCATTGCTGTTCAGCCCAATCAGATTTTACTTCACATTTTCCTTTGATGTGAGACTAATTTGCTACCCAGATCTGTCAGATAAGGAGCCTAAAGGTCAGGTGAAGGTCCCCCAGGCATTGCAGAATGCTAAGCTAACCCAGCCTTCAGGCAGACCGCAGGCTGACTGGAAGATCAGGTCTCACTCTGACCATCTCAGCTGGAGTGCTCCTTGGGAGCTGATGAAAGCTCATGGATCCAGAGAGACTGAGCAGCAGACGTTTGAGCTGGAGGCCAGCATGCCACAGCGGGGGCACAACACTGCCCAGGTCCCACAGACAAGCTAGCCTTTCACTCCAGCTCAGTCACTGAAACACTACTGCATGCATCTTTACTTTGAATGAATGGAGAAATTACACTAGTGTAATGCAGTTTAGCTAATGACTCTCTAACGCAATTTAATCCTTTAAGAATTTGCTGTTTTTGCCATGGTGTGTCTGTAGCCCGGGTTTATATGGTTTTTTTATTATTATAGGGCTGAATGCTTCTCTGTTTGTGTGCTCTGCTTCACATTAAAGAAGAGAATGACTCCTTACAGCAGCTGATTTTTGTCTTTCACAGAGCCTTCATGAAATCTGTGCATTTTCCTGTGCAGTCAGCGTTTTTCTGCGTTTTTCTGCACTTTTCTGAGGAATCTCCTTCCTGGTTATGATTTTTGTTTTCTGCTGAAGGACCCTTTGGGTGGTTTTAAAAAGCGTGCATTTGTGCTTCACGCTCTCACTTAACCCGCACAGCCCACAGCCTTTGTTGTGTAGCCTCTTTGTTTTTTAAGCTTTTTGTTGTTTGCCAAAGCAATGGGAGATGGGCGTCTTTGCAGGCACCGCGCTGAGTGAAAGTGCAGGTATTGCCTGTTTAACCACTATGGCCGGCAGCGCCTTTGGTCAAATCATTTACCAGCAAATGGTCATGTTTTCTGTGTTTCTTAATTTGTGCTCATGTAAGATTTACAATCATCGTATTCAAATATTTAACACGTAGGCACCTATATACATAAATTTAGCATGTGGTGTGTTAAACAGTTGTATAGAATTTCTTTCTGTATTACAGGATTTTGATATTGTTCATGAACAACAAAGTGGTGTTGTAGGATTCAGCATTATAAGTGCAATATAATGACTATAATTCTAACCCCAATGTTTTAAACAGGCCAACTCCAGCAGTCTAAACCCAAGACTTAATCTAATTACCATGAAATACGGCCTGAGGAACAAAAGTCGCTTGGAATATAAAATGGTTTATGAGTTGACCTCCAGCCAGACTGTAAAGCATTCAGAATAACTGATAAGAAACTAAAAGTGCTTCCTTAAATCTTCTCTGCGGTGGGTATGGATAGGACCCACAATCCTCTATTCCCACAAATGCCAGTTTCACAACAATGGCACAGCGCCTCTCCCTGGCACCAGAGCCCTCTGCTTTGTAAGCCAAAATGCTTGCAAGCGGAAGTGCTATGGCTTGTTGGTGACCCGGGTCTAAGCCAAAATTATGTTCTGGAATGCAGGAGGAGTTCTGGTTTGGGAGTGCAGCGAGGGTCTGCAGTCCTACACTACACTGGCGCGGCTAATCTGGTATTTCGTCTCACAGAGTTTAATTTACTGAGGAAATGTTCATATAACATCATTAAAATGATTTTCTTCTTTTATGAATAACTGTCTTTGTGGCTTCCAGTGGAGATCTCATTGCAGATGTCATCCGTAAATACTTAAGTTTTGGCCTCTTTGAACTGAATTTAGCACTGGCCAGGTGCTCGTTCCTGTTTACGTGAGGTGTGTCCAACACTTCAGGCATTCACGCTTCTGCAGCACTGGAGAGCTCTTTGTAATGAATAGTTTTATTGGCTTCGCTCAGGTCTGGACTTACGGCTCATGTTCTTTTTAATTCAGAGGTGCGGAGGTGAAGCTTCTCTTGGTCCCCACTAGCTGTGCTCTTTATGTACTGTCAGAACTGTAGTTACAACACAAGTCTTTGCTTTTGCTTGTTTAACTTATTCTATGGCGAGCCTGTCACTTTGTTAGTACTGGTTTGTACAGCAACTGACAGTGCGATGCTGTAATTACCTACATCACAGCAACTGTTTGGAAGTGCTTTTTTTTAATTTTTAAATACCGGGTAAGGAGAGATACAAGGTTTGTTTTGGTTCTGGTAATAAGGAAGCATTTTCAATCCCTCTGTGGTGTGATGTCACGACTGGGCTTAGTCGCTGTCGTGAGAAAACGTTATTGGAACATTGAATGGATGCAAATGTGCTGCTTGGGGACTGCACAAGAAGCATTTGTTTGACGTGAAAATTGGCTTTATGCGAGGCCTCCTTTCTCTGCCCAGAGTAATTTTGTATTTTTCCTATTATGAGTGCCTCAGACCAACGACGCACCGAAAGAAGTGCAATTACAACAACTGAGGAGCGAAACGTGCTGCCCGTCGAATCCACGCACACAGATGTGAAGCAGGGAGGTCCTTTTCCCCCTCTTCTCCCGTTTCTGGCTTCGCTGTCACCTCAACATCTGCAGCTGTGGAACACAGATTGCTTGCGGCGTGAACCGGTTTCCGATAGTTACTGCTGCCCTGCCTCTTTGTAGGCTACTCTGCACTGACTGTCTGTCCCTTTCCTGTATGGCTCAGTGCAGAGAACAGCGGCAGATGAATAGGGAGAGCGCTACAGCGTGTGCACTAGGGCTGCATGTCCAGCAGCTCAGAGTGTCAGGGAGATGGCAGGCAGGAGAACTGAGAAACAGCTGCCTGTACTTCCCCACAGCTGTGATAATGACCCTATTTTCTCCCAGCATTTCTAGACACACTGAAGCCTTATGGGTTTGTGAGATGGAAGCACCCCTTTTCTCCAGCCAGTCCCCAATGAGTTGTACACTTAGTACAGTGTAAAAAATCTGTGTTGGTGACTCAAATTCTGTAGACAAGCTCTACAGTGGTAATGGTGCTTAATTATTAATGGCATCTCTTGCAGATGAGAACACGGGTATATCAGTGCGTGCGTGCCTGCCTGTCTGCACACATGTAAGAGAATACATGCATGTTCAATATCTGTGCTGCCCTGTTCACTGCCAGCACTGTCAATGTTATGGGTGAAAGAAGCTCCTAACATCTTCATCTTCAGAAAGGCAGTCATAGCCAATGGACGAGGCTGTTATAAGAAATTTAAAAGACATCATATGAACTCTTACACTCTTTTTGTCAGAAATGAAACCATCTGTGCTTGTGTAATAACAGCCTCAAAGTGCAACAAAACTAAGAAACCAACCATCCATTTCTGCACCTGCTCGTACCTGGAACTATGTTGCCATTACTCCGAAACATACACAGGTGTCATAGAAAACATTGCAATTTCCAGGAAACGCTTCTGTTTTGGTGCCGTTGATGCATTTTGTCAGATGGGCATTTAAGCTATCTGATAAAGTGGTTTTGAGTTTCATTTGTGTTAGTCATGAGTTACACCCTTTTCCTACTGATTGCTTTATTGCAAGTAATGGGGTTAAAGCAGCCAAACATTCGTGGCAGATTAGGCCCTCCCTCTGGGGGTGTTCAAGTTTTAATTTTCCCATAGCTGTTTTAAATGTTTTAAATAAGTCACATTTTTTTCCTCTCTGTTTTGTGTGTGTGCATGCGTGTGTGTGTGCGCATGCGTGTGCGTTTGTGTGACCAGTGTTATCTACTCCAAAATTGCGATCTCACTGTGACCATATTTGATTCAGTGTATGGAAGATGCACAATAAACTATCCCTGAAATGTGCATCCTCTTGTATGATGCTGTTTTAGGGAAGCAACATTCGAATAAAAGCTGGAATTTGGCATGGTGAGGTTTTTTCTCTGTAAGTGTAGAATGATACAACATTTCATGCAACCCAAGAAGGAATGCAGATTCGGCATTGAAGTTGACAGGTTTCATTTTAAGCCTTAGATGAACTTAAAATGGAAAGTGACGCTAAGTAAAGCACACTGTTGTGATTTTTGTGCAAAGCAACTGGATCACACTTGCGGAAAAGTACAGACACACTGTGTTTATGATAGCATTACATGAAGTATCCATCCACTTTCCAAACTTCATATACTACAAAGGATCACAGGAGGGCCTAGATCCTATATCAGGGAGCTAAGGGCACAAGGCAGAGGTCACCCTGGATGGGACACCAACCCACCACAAGGCATAATCACACACACACACACACACACACACACACACACACACACACACACACACACACACACACACACACACACACAC
>JABJVR010000388.1:0-21267 GCA_025773905.1 Chitala chitala | reverse complement strand
TATATATATATATATACACACACACACACACACACACACACACACACACACACACACACACACACACACACACACTGTATTTTTTACGTGTTAAGTGTAACATGGGAAGTATTATTGTTAAAACTGAAGATAAATGCAATAATGTCGAAAAACTAAAAAATAAATAGTACATGTGATTAACTTGATTACAATTATAAAATACACCCCTATTCCTGTCTAACTAAAAGGTGTTTTATACCTATTAACATTTATATCATAGTTGTTTAAACCTATAAAACTTGAGTATGAAAATGTAAAAAAAAAAACTGGTAGAGCAATGGGTACCTGAATTCATGGAATAATATGGCCTTAATGTCATCATACTATTTTGTAGTAAATCCTAACATCTGACAGCTTACGGCCCGGTATGATTTAACTAGCTTGTTATGGAGATGGAGGCGCTGGCTTATACTACATTACCAATTAAATCTGGCAACATGTAAGCTCCAGTGACAGAAACTAAGAAATACCTACATTCAACTTTTTTTTTTTTTTATTTTGCTCTTCAGAATAAAATCCGTGTCATTCAGGTCAACATTTTCTGTCTGCAGTGGAACATTACAGTCTCTGTACCTCAAAAATATGGGATCGCATTTTCCAAAAGCATACACTTTTCAATGCGTGTCAGCTTGAAAGCACAAATGACAGTAACATGCATACGGTTACCACTTGCAGTGTTTTCAAAGTACACAGTATGGGTGCTGAAAACCACAGGCTAATGCATCAGTGGCTGGTGATTCCTAGGAGTGCTGTTCAGAATGCTCTTTTTCTCTGCACGTTTAATTTACTGGACTTCACCTTCCCTGAGCATATAGATGGCGGTCCCCCCGTATAAAATGCGAGGCACTTTCTCAATGTCTAATGCAGACATGCTGCATTGTTTGAATTTCACATATAAAAAATTAAAAGGGAGGAAAAGTCTACCCATGGCCTCTTAACTTGACACAAGTTACTTGAACATAATCCTCCCTTGCAGCCCAGAGTAAGACCACGGCTTTTTATAAAGAATGGAAATAATGTTCACTCCATGTCATGTGTTACCCTTCAACGATAATGGTAGTTTCAGTCGTTTAGTCACCCATCAGAAAGGACAGCTTGATGTCAGGAAGGAAATGTACAAAATATTCAGCGTAAAATACTCATTTTTGATATTTTAATATTATGTAAATTTTTGTATATGGAAACTCCCTCCCATGCAGTCCAATGATGTTAACTCCATTGCTCCAAAGGATAATGGACTCTCTGCAAATCACTCTGATTGGCTATCACTTGGGGAGCAAAACAAAAATCCTCCGTAAACATAAAAGCTGAAAGGATTTTCTTAAAAACAATACATCTTTCTTGAGAACTGATTAAAATATATTGCTGCAGTTAGAACCAAATCAGAATCATGCAAGGCTATCAGCTATTAGTATGCAGGTAATGCGCATTCTTAATTGAAACAAGTTATTCTGAGCAGTCAGTTCCTGTAATGGGTAGGCTTGAGGTACTTAATGACATGGGAAGGCAGTATGGTGCTTTCAAGACAAGGAGATGAAGGAAACACAAACAGCTTACTCCCTGCCTTGTCAAACATCCCAGCCCTCTGGGAAGAGCCATTCTCATTCCTAACATGTGGAAAAGGAGGGGGCTGGAGTGGTGGGTGTTGTCAGTCGCAACTGTGACTGGCCTTAGACTGTGCATCAGCCCTGTGAGGCTCTGAAATCAACCCTGAAAAGCCGAACCCTTTCCAATTTCCACCAGAGAGGCCAGACAAAAGATCAGCGAGTCTCCTGCCTGTCACAGCTGCTGCAGTGGAATAAGTTCACAACACAACTTATCGGGCATCGCAGGCGTGTTGTGTTTGTGCATGGCTCCTGAGGAAAGGGGGTAAGCATGACTGACAAAAGATCCTTTTTTATCTTTGGTGGTGGAAGAAATTCATTAAAATATTAACACTGACATTTCTCTCTCTCTCTCTCTCTCTCACACACACACACACGCACACATCACTAGCGAGCAGTCGATACATTTGTTTTTATCATTCTACCCTGGCTCACACACATGCAGAAAAACTATTACCATCTTCTGATCACCTACAGAAGCAGATGCTATGCTGCATGGTGGAATCTAAGCTTTTAAATTAAACTGCAAGAACACAAAAACATTGTTTCCACCACAAACTAAGGCACTGCATGTTTTCTTTCTTTCCTCTGTGTTGTGACAGCCACTGATAAAAGTAGGAACTGTATTAAATCATCATAGACAATGGAGCCATTTGAATCTCGCTACTTTCTAACTTTTAAAGGTTCCCTGTAATGTACTATATACGGGGAACTCATCTTTCAAGGGCCAGTGTTTCTTGTGTGAAGTTACACTCTACATTAAGTGACTCATAAAGATAGTAAATGTTAGCAAATACATTATAAATGAAGCGGAAATGTGGAAACTTGATTTTACATTTGTAGTTTTACATACTTGAAAATGTAAGACCATTTTCAAACTTAAGCCATTTAAAAAAGAGAGTGAGGAGTTTGGACATTTAGAGGGAATTCATTTTCAGAAAGAACAAAGCAGGTTAGTGACTGAAAAAAGCCACGATGCAGAATTTGAAAAAGATGGGGTGAAGTTATGATGGACAGGGGTCCCTGGAGGGTGGAGGACTTAGAGCACCATGAAGGCAACAGTCACAACATTGTGCTGGACCTTGTGACCCCACAGCTCTGAGCATTTGTGTTCGGTCTAGGGCATCCACCATCAAACATTGAGAGCATGTGCTTTATTTGCTTCTCCCACTATCTGCGCCTGGATTGCTCCTTCCTGCCTGTCCTACAGGGCTGAAGAGCTCCCCTTATTGTCTTTCATCTGCCCTGTTCTCTTTCTCACCCTCCTCGCTCCCTTCGAAGCCGAGGTCTGTCACATTTTCTGGTTGGCATCTCTTACAGCTGTAATGTCAAGGCCCATTAGTGTGGCCCCTGCGATGGCATGGAAAGACATAAACTCCATGGACCAAATGTCAGAAACTTGCGGCCCATTTTGTCATCAGATTGCAGAGCCGGGACCCGCGCCCCCCTCCCCGCACGATTCGCAAAACCCGCTGCGTGGCCTGGCTTTAAGTCGCCGCCTGTTTCCTGCTGCACCGTGTGACACTGCACATAAATATTTTCATTAGCAGTATCACATGTGTTTGTGCTTTTTTATTGCTTTTCATCAGCATCGCGGAGAAATGCAAGCCTGAACAGTTGCACGTCTGCGCAGTGAAAACAGACGCTTGTATTAATAATCGGCATGCCGGTCCATCTCTCTGAAGGCGTGGAAAATTATCAAAAATAAAAAGGTGCAGTTCTCTGTAGAAAAAAAACTTAGTGCTGAGATTATTTCATGTGCCGTAAATTCTAGACACATGTATAATATGCAAGGTGACTCCTTCGCAATTTCCCACCTTGTCCTCTTCACTCTCATATTCCATAATAAGATGAACATATCAGGACAGTGTTTCATTTTCAATTAAAGCTTGTCTCCTTCGATGACCTTGAGTACAGTGCAGTGAAGTCATTTATAGATTGGTGTCCTTTATGAACAAAATAATAATTTAGTTAGAAATGTATCTTTGTAGAACTGAATGTATATTCACCTTGATGCAGTCAAGTTAATTTATATATAAACTACTTCCCCTCCATAATTTCTGTAAGGTGACAACAGAAAGCAAACTGTTCATTGTTTAACACCTCATTAACAGGCCTCTTTCTTTTTTATGCCTGAAAGAGATTTATATATTTTTATGTTTTTCTTTGTCCTACATTTGAACTGAATGTTTTGCACATGTACACGTGTTATTTCCGACATAAGGTCATGTGACTTATGACAACGTTACTGCCATGGGCCTCCCTCTGTTGGTAAACATATTCAGTCATAAAGAAAGCACGGAAAACAGTAAATACCACAAGAATAATTAGACTGATACTGGCACGCTGTGCAATCAGAACAGTCACCAAGTCAATGTGGTGCCAATCAGTTTAGCGCACACACCGCAGGCTGCCGCTTTTCATTTCGCAAATCGCAGCACAGCATCTGCGCTCTCACATTCAGTCGATAGATTGGGCCTAATGGAAGACGCTGATTGCTGACATTTTCTTTCACTCATGATCTATGAAACGTTCTGGGAACGCGCATAATAAAGGCATGATAATGACTACAAAGTTGCAAACAATTTTAGTTGTAACAGTGCAGCTCATACGGTACTTACATGTTTCGCATTACATAAATAAATAAATAAATAAACAAAGCACGCACAAAACGTCACCGTGTAAAGAATAAAACGTTAACTCTTTAATGTCTAATCATTCAAGAAACAGTAACATTAGTGATTACTAAGTAAAATATATTGCTGTCATTGATTAAATGGTTTGATTATTAACACAAAGCAAGTTGGGGGAACAAACAACTCAATAAATTAGTCGTTATTGGCTACTTACAGCATCAATTTCCTTATTAATGGAAGCATGTTCTTTGTGTAAACTTCACGCTTTTCATTGTCTTGACGGAAACCCCCCTTTTAAACACGTAATTTGGTAATTAGCATTCTGATTTCAATGCCCTTGATTATTGCAGTATTGTTCCCTCAGCACGTGTAACCTTTATGAACGCATCCCGTTTCTTATTACAAACTTTTGTCTCTTCCGTTTTAAGTCTTTCTGCACAGTCGTCATCTGCGATGACTTACACCGTCCTGTTTATCACCAGAATAATAAGAGGCGGTAATTTGTTGAAAGCGAGCGCGATTACTTAAGCGTAAATGTGCTAATGTAAAATCTGGTTGAAACACAGCAATGCTGAGCATTAATACACTCTTTGCAACCCGGAAATGTCAGCCTCTGAGCAACACTCTCTTTTCGGTGGTTCAAACTTTGCTGAGGTACAAAAAGGGCAGGTCATATGTGGGATAGCTTTCTTTATTAACCAAAGAACTATAATAACATTATTAGGAAATATGATGAGAGCAAAATGTCAGGGACACTAATTAATTTATGTAATTAAAAATAAATACCCATGAAGTCCTGCCATGTCTGAGAAGACAGGAAGAAGACAGAAGCTCAACACTGAACTTGACTGTGCTTAGCTGCTTTCTTGTCCTTTAGTAATGATTTTTCTTTACCATCTCTTCCTTTGCCACATGCCTACTTCCTGACCCCTGGCCCATGCTCTCCTCCTCCGGGTTACTATTCATTACTGTTCATTCTCCTTATGGCTTTGCTATTAATTTAGAGCTCAATTTTTTGGGTGTGATGGGAGGGTCATTCAAACATTAGCTAAGGAGGATACAGGTGTTAGCTGAAGTCTGATCATCAACCTGCATGCTACTAGTTTGAAAGTTAATTTGTTCAAAGGTTACAATTTATGATCAAAGTACAACTGGAAAGGGGAGTGGAAGAAAAACAAAATGTAATTAGTTAATCCATAAAGTTCTAGTAGATGATTATTATTATTATTATTATTATTAATAATAATAATAATAATAATAATAGTAATAACTAAAGTTGACTGTAGGTGTTCATATAATTTAATAATCCAATAAAAAAAACTGTTGCACATAATTTAAAAAGTGGAAAATAAATGAATAAACAATGAGATGCACACCTGTCTGGAGATACGTGAGCAAGAGGAGTTCAGCTGAAACCCGGGGAAAATAAACCTCTTTTCCTGACGGGTATTTTTTGTCCTTGTCCTACTAAGTCAGACGGTGTATTTTATGTACCACACATGGAACTATTTCCCCTTTTTTTCTTTCTTCACAAGAACAAACAAAAAAAAAAATGCCAGATATACTTAGACAGCATGCCTTGTATTATGCATTTTGTGAATATTTTAGCTCTTTCTGTTCTTCTTTGACAATGTAAAAACATCAGAAATTGTCTCTCTGTGGGAGCAATCCATTTTCTGCCTCATTATGTCAATACCTCTGCTTTCAAGGTGCTCAGTGCTGTCTGCATTTTTGCGATAATATGCCAAAGTGCCCTCCTCCACAAGAATTCCAATTCTTAATAGTCAGGGCTAGTGTGTCCACATTCGCTCCATATTGTTAATTAATTCATAACCACTCCAATCTGCCTTTGATGTTCTCTTAATTCTGAATGAGAATCCAGAATGAGCTGAACAAATGGACCTGGCTACATTCTTCTTCTGTATTTCTGTACTTAGAAGAGGCTTTATGTGAAACTAATGAATTGCTGTAATTAAATTAATTTAGAGAAGCACACTGTGTTGTAACAAAATGTAGGTACAGAACAGGTAAATATCATTCAAAAGCTTCTAAAATGCATACGTGCCTCTATATTATAATGACGATAACAGCAGCAGTACTATATGTAATAACAGTAATAATAAGTGGTGATAATAGTAACATTCTTCTTCTTCTTCATTATTATTATTATTGTAGTAGTATCAGTATAGTAGTAATACTACTAGTAGCAGAAGCAGTAGTAGCTGCAGTATTAGTAGTGGTACTAGAAGTGGTACTAGTAGAAGCAGTATCAGTGGTATTAGTGCTAGCAGTCAGTCAGTCAGTCAGTCAGTCATCTTCTATACTGCTTCATCCTGTTAAGGGTAACGGGGAAGCCTGGAGCCCATCCCAGAACACATAGGGTGCAGGGCAGGGGACACCTGGGGCAGGGCGCCAACCACCACAGGGTGCGCACGCACACACACACACACACACACACACACACACACACACAAACAAACGAACAAACAAACAATGGGCAATTTGAAGACACCAGTCAACCTAACCTGCATATTTTTGGACTGTGGGAGGAAACCAGAGAAAACCCACCAAGCACAGGGAGAACATGCAAACTCCAGTGGTAGCAGTATCAGTAGTAATAGTAGTAGTAATATCAGCAGTATTAGTAGTAGTTTTAGTACCAGTAGTAAAGTACAACTGAATCAATTTGAAACACAGCTGGTTGAAGTTGCACTCTAGGGAGCAGATGTGCTGAACAGCTGGATCATCTATTTTCTGCAGTTAAGAGGAACTGGCAAACCTGTTGACAGTGTGGCTTTGACTCATTGATCAGTCAAACTACTAAATGCATTTTCTTCAGACTTGCTCCGTCCTCTCCAGACAGATAAATAAATACATAAATATATAAACATTCTGGACCAACACTCCTCTCCATAATCAATAAATCTATCTCAGTGAGCTCTATCATGCATTCCTGCTAACCACCTCTGGGACAAGTACGAGAAAGACATAATAATTATACAGAATACAACGAAAATATGGCAGCCATACCGCAATGCAATAATTGAGAGGTACCTGAGAGAGCTGAGATCCAAAATACCATTCCACTTTACATCTGCACTTGTTAAAATTTAAATTAAAAAAGAAATAGCTTTTAATTGCTGTCAAAAAAATTATGCTTCATTTGTTCAGTCATAGGGATGTCATGTAGTTGTCATGGTTTTTTGTTTTACTAAACTTATTCAATGCCCATCACCAATTGGACATCTGGGCGAAGGCATCGAAGAAGGGGTGTTACAAATCTGGTGTGATATGGTCAGAAAGCCTGAATATTTAACATACATTAATTTCTTTTCCTCTGACTATGGGTGTGCTTCTGCTAATAGGCATATCTGAATCATCCCCCAGATCCATGAGAACTCCAGAGCATCATGTCCAAAGTAAGGATCATGCAGATGTTCAGCTTGGACCTCCTTTCTACAAGAACACTGACATCACTGGTGTGTTTAACTAGCCAAAGCTGAATATATAGATGTAGTTATAAACAATAAAAAAAAAAAGACTGGCGTTTCAAATTTATCCATAATACTGGGTTTAAATTAGGAATAAAAAAACTGAATTGTTAAATTTAAAATCTTTTTTGTGTGTTTGTGTGTGTATATCCCATCCAATTTGATAACCAGTAGCTCAAGGCAGATCTTTTTACTTATTTACATATTTTCTATTTTGGTTAGTTATGATCAGAAGGATTCAATGACCAAAAAAAGTACGTTACTCCATTAAACGGAACTTGATTCCTGTTTGAAATTTAATTCCTGACATTTAAATGACATGAAAAATGCCTGACATTAAGCCATGCTTAAGAGTCTTTTCCGCCTTTGTATTTCCTATACCGCTGATAACCAGCAGAGGGCATGTGGCGCCTTTACAGCCTGCTCTCTCTCAGCTGACTCCTTCCTCACAGAGGGACTCTACCGCAGGCATCGAGCTGCTCGACTTGCAGCTCAGCTCCCGAACGCATTCTTCATGGCTTTCAAACATCAAGCGTGACGATGGTAATACATCTTCATTATAGGTCTGCATTGCATGCCTTGGATCAGCTGAAGTAGCATGTTCAGGCTTATTTATTTATATATGCACTTATGCATTTACTTTAAACGAAAAATGTTTTCTTTTTTTCCATCCTTAGAATGCTGTTGTACTGAGAGATGTGCACAATGTAAAACCTGTATTGCACAGCAGGATTCAACAGCAGCCACCTGTAATTTAGGCACCGGTGTGCGCACACACACGCGCACGCACACACACACACACACACACACACCTGTACCACCTCCACTATATGCAAACAACCAAAGATAGTAACATTAGTGAAACTCTCTGCCACAGAGAGCGAGAGAGAGAGAGCGAGAGAGAGAGAGAGAGAGGGAGAGAGAGAGAGAGGGAGAGAGAGAGAGAGAGAGAGAGAGAGAGCAAGCCCTTCCTGACCCTGTTGACTGGACTGTTCAGTTTGGGTTGGGAGAATGGGAGTGCTGTTTTTAATCAGAAGTAGGCAGAGCCTTTCTAGCTCTGTGGATAGTTTGCAATCACTGTGAGCCTGAATGACTGTACCCAGAATGCACCTTGTAACTGTGAAACGATGACACACAGAGGAGACCATTTAACTGATACCTGACAGCTTTGCCAGTCAGCAGAGAAACTTGCCTGTTGTTATGACAGTGGTAGGGGCTGCTGCTAGTTAAAATAGCCCCTGCTGGCCACAACAGTCACTAAAAAAGAGAAATTACTTAAAAAAATATTAATAATAATAATAAAACATATAACCCAAATCCAAAAATAAATAAATATAAGTTTCAAATCACCCATCAAACAGGTTGTTTGGATAAAGACGGCGTTTGGCAGTAGTAAAGGCTATGAAAGGGTGGAGGGAGTCAATCAAGAGCATGTCCTGAAATGTTAACATGTATCATGAAAGTAAAAAAAAAAAAGACTGTTAAAGGCTAAGTGTCGTATAATCACATCCATGCAGCCTATTCAAATGTGCTCTGTGGTTATAGCCAAAGCTTTTGTGGGTAATTATAGCTCGGATTAATTGTGCTCAAAGAAGATTCCCTAGTTGGCAATGTGTTGTGATCAAGAAAAACATGCCTGGTGCAAGATTATACCCAAATGTACAATGGAACATAGTGTTTACAATTAGATACACTCTTTCTTAGTGCCATCCAAGCAGAAAACAACGGCCTTTATCCACGACAATGCTTAAGAGGTTGCCTGTTGTCGATGTTGGTGTTATTTTGTATTCTTTCAGCCAAGGCAATGGCAGAACCATCTTTGTGAATTTTTCCTGCTGAAAAAATAAATAATTAAAACGAAATTGTTTGTATTCTGCTGCTCATTAGAACCCGCTGTGTGATTACCCCACGTCCTCAAGAGTCTAGCAGTATATACAAGTCTCCCTTCAGGAATAAATATCTGTATTCAGCCATTTACATTTTCAAAACACTCTTTCCACAATATTGTAAATTACATAGCATTCAAATTAAACATTTTTTTGATGTATGCAATATATCACATTCAGTAGCTCAGTGTAAGTCAAATATAAATGAGAATTTAATCAATGTTGTTTTATTATTGTTTCAAACTCCTATGGTGTCTGTGTGTTCTCTGTTTTGGTAACAGACAGTGAACATGTTTGTATTTTTACAGTGCTGTCTAATTTGGTTGTTTTTTGAGTGTCATACAGGTATAAAATTGGCCGTACTTGTATCAATGCTTTACACTTCCATATACGGAACATTTGTATATTAAATCTTTGCATTTTCTAGAATGTGATAAAATTGAAAGATAACTACATAATGCCGTTTATATTTACCATTAATATTCTACTGGATCATTAAACTGACCCACATCATTTGAAATATTATTATATGTAATGGTTAGAATATGCTAGATGGCAAAAAATTATGTTAATATACTCTGTTCTTTCAGCACAACAAAGATGAACACAAAAAAAAAAAAGAAAAAACTGGTAACGTAAACATTGTGTAGCTTAAAATGTATACTATTGTACTGTCCCTGCTTAGAACCTTAGTGTTGAAATAAAGAGCATCTTTGTCTCTTCTTGGATCGTGATTGAGAGTTGACAGTGTTTCCCAAACCCTAACAGCTTGTGGTTTCTTTCCGCTTTGCTGCACTTGAGATGAGAACTTGGTTTCCAATCTTGTAAATGTCTTGAAATTTAGCCCTGAAGTACATGATATTTGTAGCAGCAGTACTGACAAAAAAAAAAAAAAATGTAAAAGGCCTTTTTTGTTAAAGCTAAAATGAAAAGCTGTTTATAGTGGCACCCCCAGACTGCACCCCCCTCTGACCCCTGGGGTGAACGCGGAGATTACTGTCATGTGGAACACCTTGCAAATATTAACGTTCCCTTAAATGATGCATATATTGGAAGCTGTACTACACATGGCTATTCCACCCCATGCTGATTACCACAATTGAGCTGCGCTGCTCTGAACATGAGTTCCTGGCATCCTATAGGTCGTCACTCTGCAGCTTGTAGATTTCATGCCACAGAGCATAAAGCAAGATGTAGAATACAACATACCAAATATGGCCATGTAATATTATGAATGTGTTTATATAATGTAACCCTAAGTTTTTTCCTTTACAGTGTATACAAGCAAAAACACTGAAATTAATTCAGCAGCATCTGAAAACTATGACAAAAACATAAATATTGTTTTACCACATCTTTCTGTTTTAAATATGTCAGTTCAGTACATTTCTGAAAATGTCCCTCTTATTTACAACTGTTGTACAATTTACATGTTTATTATTATTATTATTATTATTAATAATAATAATAATAATAATAATAATAATCATAGTTATTAATATGTTGTCATTTTGCTAATAATGCATAATTATAAAATCACACTATATCTTATCCTTGCAAATGACACTTTTAATGCTATGGAAGTAATGCTAAATAAGCAGAGAAATATAATTTTAAATTATTATTGTAGCCTATTATAAAGTAATTAAAGCTATATAAAATGATGAATGTTGTCACAGTTTCCTAATGCCTTATCCTAGCTTAGAGGACAATCTGAATTATAATTTAAAAAATGAACCAATTTAGCAAGAATGGGTACAAAATTATCCATTTCCCTTAGGCCAGAATAAATAAGGACAGTAAACATCATTGGGAGTGACTTTCATTGTTCCCTGTGTGTCCATTAGAATTTGAGAGTGCCTCATGTAGCCGTCAAATTGTATTCACTGTATATGGTAGGTAGGTTTCGGTAACAGATGGGACATGAAAGCTGCTGCTTTTCAGAAGCACAGACTGAAGGATGTTATACGTTTCCTATATGATATGACATTCCATTCTTGGTTATTTGCAGTTATAAGAAATCACAAATGCACACAGAAAAGGTGTTTAATTGCATTGTGGCAAAGTGGCTAAAGGTAGAATAGAAAAGAATAGAAATGGAAAAGTAGTCAAATGGTATCTGATATAGAAAAGAGTAGTTGACCACATAGTGCTACATCAGTGTCCTTGCTTGAAGAATCAGCGAATAAATTAACTCATCCGTATCCTTCCTTTCTCCCTAGGTGCCACGTAGTAATGCCATATGTATACCTAGGAAACGTGGCACTAAATGCAATGAAAGTTAACAGGTATGCCAAAAATGCTAAAATAGTAAGATTTTCACATAATAATATGAGGGAAATTACATGTGTTGAGGTGGAGGTTCTATTTTCCATTATCTCCCTTTAGTCCACATAACCAGAATTTCTTGTTAGTTCATTCTTGTTCATCTAAATTAGGGTATCCGACCATTGTTAATGTGCGGTTGTTAAATGGGGCTGGATTTGCAGTCTTAATGTTATTCCCAAAGCCAGTTACACCATTTCACAATATAATTGTTCCAAACTGCATTTTGATAAGTCCCATAAAAATAAAAAAGTTTTTAACAAATGCTAACATAAGTATGATTTGGTCAGTCAGTGAGTTTGTGTTAGTACTACAGCTGAATTGTATTTATAGACTTGCAAATGTAATTTGGGTTAATTTGTGTAAAACTACTTTCATTCATTCATTCGTTCGTTCATTCATGCAGTCATTTCCCAATCACCTGTCCTGCAAGGGCCATGGGTTATTCTCTTATAAGGGAACTGCTAGATATAGAATAAGAACCAATTAACCAAGACTACAAACAGCAGTGAGACGAGATGATCATCATGCTTTCACGTCATTGTCTTTACCGTGCTCCGTTTGGTGAGGCTCAGATCGCATTGTAATTACCTACATAAAATTGTGTATACATACAATTATTGGGTAATGTGTAAAAATCCACAATTTACTAAAGCATATACATAAAAAGTATCCACATACATCATTAAATAGTAAATTGCATTAACATCTTTATACTAGATATTTCACCAACTGGACAATGCACAAAGGTTCTTTAAATTCAAACAGCTTGGTGAAAAAGTTGGAACAGCCCAAAAGCCAGATGTTTTGCTTCAGGCAAATGGTACTTAATCAGTGGGTTTCGTGCTCAAAGGATGTTCAGTCCAGTAACATTACCTTTAATTATAATTTTCACCACTCTGTACTGCTAGTTCAACAAGTTTGGTTCAGCAACAAGTTTGGCATTATGCCTATAAAGATTGACTTCAGTTTGCTGACTAGTACCCTTCTTTAGCTGCGTTTGGAAATAGATTGATGCACAAAGATTTATAAAATAAATATAACAGACTGTATTAGTGCTCATTTTTTATTAGATTATTGTTGAACATGAGTATTCTAAAGGGACACAAAATTGATGGAGACAGTCCAGTGTTAGGCAAGGAAGTAGGTGGCCATGTTGCCTTAAAGTTGAAGTAGCCTTTGTAGGTACAAGTGCATTGCCTCTCTTTACGGGTTAGTGTAAACAGGCATCATCTTCATCTTCATCATCATCATCATCATCATTCATTATGGTGTATAATCTATACTGATTATGATAATAACAGAACAGCAAATTATTTCAGTCGCCAACTCAATTATCTGACAAACTAAACAGCATAAATGGGTCAGCCAGCAATGATTTCTGACAACTGGCCAAATCCATCTGACTGAACTAGGAATTTAATGTCATCTCATATGTTTGCTATATAATTGATACTACTCAAGCGCATGCCAACGAGGTATACAGATAAATATTGGCAGGCAAATAAAAACAAGGATAAACCTTGACTGACTTTCTCAATGAACAGTGTTAGTGTTTACCACATAATCACAACACTGATCATCTTTTTAATGCTGGAAACTGGATAACAGAATTGAATGAACAAGGAAAAAAAAGTATTTCAGAAATTATTATTATATTTATACCTTGGAAATTTATCAGATTCTGGAGTTAAGGTTTAATATTAATTATCGGTATGATAAAATGAAAATAAATATTTGCATATATATTAGACACATAAGTTTGAATAGCACTGAAATTTAAACTTATTCAGACTTTTGTAATTTCTGTTTTGTTATTTTTATGAGAAGGCCAGCAGCAGAACATTCTACATTTTTCTATTATTTTTCCATAACAATTTGTGACCAGTTTGCAAATATATTGCTGCATTTAAATTGGGACAAGTGAAACTTCTTTTTGAAGAATGAAAGGAGTACAATCAAAGTTAATAATAAATCCCCTGGACACAATGATTAGAACCAACAACCACTTGGGAAAAAGCACTCACGCATTTGGTGTCAGTTAAGACAGTACATACACAGACACTTTGACATATGGTTTATATACGGCATAAGTTCTTTGTTACTGGCTGAGGTGCTTTAGTCCAAATACATTCTTTGACTTGACTTAAAACCACGTTTACCTCAAAAACTGAAACAGCCCAATGTAAAACCTGGTGAAGCACCCTCAGATTTTTGCCTCCAACCACCAAACGGTTATAGCACAAGAGTAGATTATCTCTTATAATCTCCTGCCCAACTGTTGACAGTTTGATGTGTACCATATGGCTGGGGTAAAGTTTCTGGCAGCGCCTGGAGAATGATCAATGAGGCCTAATTAAACACTTAGGGGATGTTGTGTGGCAAAGTTCACACTGCATTTTGAGACAGACTGGCACATTATCTTTACAGGAAATAGTTGTCCTGTGCATTCCGTGGCATATCAAAACATCCATCCATCCGTCCATCCATCCATTTTTCATACTCATTTATCCTATACAGGGTCACAAGCAGCTAACAGCACATAGCAGGGGACAACCTGGACAGGATTCCGACCTATTCAAGGTCCAGATGCATGTAAGAAATCAATAATACATGTAATACTATGTAAAAGTACACCCAGGATAATATGACATTTAAAATACTATGATACACTAAAAACAGTCTTGTGGTCTAAGCTCAGAGGCGTTGTACAGGGATGGAAACCTAAGACAATTCCAAGAGCCCATAACTGGTGGAGGCCCACAAAAATGACAGCATATCATAACATCTTAACATAATATAACATTTATTTTCTATCCTGGGGCCAAAAATCTGTAGCGGTAGACATGTCTCAGATGCATGAAAAGTTAGGTACGGAATGATCACTGGGAATTACATGACAGTAACCCACGCATTAGGCAAAGAGAGGAAAAAAAAAAGAACTAATTTCGTTATTCATGAAGACAAAATGACCACTATTTTGTGTTATGCTCCTGTAGTGATATATGAAATTTACTGATTTGACATGTCAGGCTGAAGCATTCCCATCTCCACTGTGAGCGTGTCATAGCTGAAGAGGGTTAAAATGTAGGGCAGTTAAACACGAGCGCTGGCCCCCCAGCTAGCAGGATCACATCCACATGTGTACGAACACTTGGGAAATATGATGAACATCATAAAAAATTTTTCTCAAATATTGGGTAATTTCACTTTTAATAAATTATACAACAACCTGAGACTGGCTCATAAAAATAAACAGACTGAAGCGCATTAACTATTCATGGTAAGTCAACTATACCCTGTTTGAACTTGTAAACACAGTCGATGAACTATAATGTAATGCTGTGTCCAGTTAAACATTAATTTGAGACTAAGCAGTTTTCTGATGAAGATGTCTTTGGAAATTGAAGTAGTTCGTAAATCCACTGTGTGTTTCTGTAGAAATCGATGTTTTCAGCTGAAGGAAAGCATGTGATATGCTGGTGTCAGAAGTAATTTACAAAAAAAAATTATAGTCCAACAGGTTTTCTGCTTGCATAAACAAATACACCCATAACTGACTTGCCTGTCCTGAGGTCAGACTGCTTCATGTACAGCTTAGTTCTGTAATAGCTCCCAAAATTCTAGTAAGGCAGCTAAATTTTGTCTATTCTCATATATTTGTGAAGTATACCTGTCCTGATTTTTATTTATTTTTGACAAATACGTTAAATAGTGCAAGAGTAAAATGTTGATCAGTGTGTACTAAACTACAGTGAGGCGTGATCTGTCTTTCAAGAAATTAAACTGATGCAAGTTCTCAACATGTCTGGGTTTTAAAACATCATGTACAGTAGAAAAACTTAATGACAAGCTTTCAGTGTCGACATTTGCATGATTATTCAGGCATTCATTCCTTTGTTAATTAATCTACACTTTATTACTTTAGCACGATGATATTAGTTCCATACTGAACATGGAAAATATTTTAATATACTGCATTATTCCAGTGTTTCTTTTTTATATAGATAGGTATTGGGTTATAAGATCAGAAAATGGATACCCATTAATTATATTGTTAGTAATTTATTTTTATTAACATTTCAGTCCTGAAGTTAGTCTGAATTTATTCTGTACTTGAACAGTGCTATAAAGCAACTTTTCAAGTCAGTCTTTGGCTAGTGTATCTATTGTAATGGTTTCCATTAACCCACGGGATGTGGAGTCAGTCCACAGTGACTCGCAGAGGGCATTAAGAAACTTTTCAATTTCCCCCCATTTGTTCTGTGATAGTATGTCCAATGTCGAATTACAGCAGAACACAGAAGCGTAACAGTCCTACACAGACTCGCATTACATTACATTAATTTACTTTTAATTCAATTTGGGACCTTGAAAAAAAAAAAAAAAGAAAAGGAAGCATTCTTGTTTCAGAGCCAGCTTCATGACAATTTACACTTGATTACATTATGACACATAAGCTTGAAAGCAAGGCAAATAAACGAAAAAATAAATCAATTCTCCTAACGTTCATATCACAAGGGAAATACACAAGGATGTTCAGTCTACATTGTGAAAGTGCAAATATGGGAAAATTACAGTAGAGTGCTGGACTTTGCCTTGGTCAGAGGCCATTTCATATAACAATTCTAAGTACTGGATGTCTGACATTCTCTTGGCAATAATTAAAAAATGCAAATATTTATCAACTAATAACCTATCACAACAAACATAGCAAATGAACCAAAATGAAATCTACTGATTTTATCTTCATGAAGTATTCAGAAATACTCGATCAATCACCTCAGTGCTTTAGTGTGGAAAAATATAATCAATTACTTATCATTCTATTCAGTACTTTCGTCTAGGGAAAAATTCTGCCTTTATTGTTCTTGGACACTTTATTCCATGCAGAATCCCAGGCACAGAACTTGGCACTTTATCTCCAACATAAAAGAAAAAGTTCAATTCCATTTATGAAGTGACTTTCCGATACAAGACGTTGGAGCAATGAGTGATTTACAATCACGTGTAAAAAAATTAAAAGATCAAGATGAAGACTAATACCAAAAGTTTGGCAAGAATAGATGAATGTAGTCAAAAATGCCTTATTAAAGATAAAAAGCTTCTGGGGTTCCACAACTAACTGGGTCTTCCTAACACCAATGGATATGTTAATGTTACAATATAGAATTTATGAGAAAAAACTATGTAATTACTTGCTTTCAGTTCAAATTCCTCCATCTGCCATTTTTCTTTGCAGAGGAAAAGTAAGTAATTCATTCATTCATTTGCACACTCCGTGTGTTTGACGGTGACCAAAAATGAAGTAAAAAATTCACAAGCAATACTTCATCTGAACTAAATAGCCATTTCTGTTATATCTATTAAGGCAAAATGTGTGGATTACTGCTGCTGGCATTATCAACATCAGCAGCATGAAATTGGACCATCGGTTACTGGACTCGAGTCCTCTGGGTGTAAATTGTGTGTTAAACTCTGGTGTTGTGTGCTGTAAATTATCGTTAAACAGCTGTACACAAATACAATAATAAGATACATATACATACAGCCTATGTAATAATACTTGGCATCTTTGCATTCCAGATGATATTCACTTTCAGGGCCATTTCAATTTATTCCTAGACTAAGTAATGCAATATTTAATGTAGGAGCAATCAAATCAACCCAAATACGATCACCATTGTAAACTCTGTAATTCTCATCAGAAAATTACTCTACATTGGCACAACTCTGTATCTCGGAGTCCAGGTCCAGATTCTAAATTGCCCCAGTGGAATAGCCGCCTGGCTGCTCCGCGGACCATACAGCCTCGTCTGTCTTCCGTAACCTGGGCCGTTCCGGACCAGGTTCCAAAGCACTGCACCGACAGCCTGCAGAATAGGGGGCTGTGGTAGACTCCCTCTTCTGAAACCTCAGCGCAACCCACGGTAACACAGAGCTGCAGAGATGGGCCTTGGCGGAGCCATAGCTAATTTTTATATTTGTTTGCTCGGTTTATTGATAACTGAGCCTCATCGCAATGGCCTGGTGATAACAACACAGGAGAGCCATGCACCTTAGCAAATATCAATACTGTGACAGCCAGAGAAAAAGTATAACTGCTGCCTTCTCACATTAATATTCGACTCATCTCTGCATTCTCAGCGTGCACTGTGAATTAATTCAGTACTTTAATTATTACATTTTAAAATCCTTAACGTTCTATATTTTGTGCAATTGTTTGGACATTTTTTATTTTGGCTGCCTGCTGAGCACTGGGGTTTAATGATGAAAGAGACAAGACTTCAAAGAGATTAGCACATCAACCCCAGCCAACGGATGAACAATAAACCGGTGTATTTTCCTTCTAGTGCATTGTATCTTGGGGCAAAGCCTTTGGTAATTTGATTACATTTTTCTTTTTTCTCTGCTCATTTGAGGATTTTGTTATAAAGGGAAATACATTTAAGCTGAAATACTGACAGTTGTGAGGTTGAGGAATCGTACCTCTTTTTAATATGGCAATCATTGTTTTTTTTCCCCTTAATCATAGGAAGTCCTCAGACTCTACCCTATTTATGAAAATGGTGCAAATGCAATGGATGCATAAAAATTATGTAGCACCATGGGGACTTGCCGTATCTGTGGGCTTTATGGCAGGAGCGTGCAGGTCCTTAACACAAGCGGTACCACTGCAGCTGCCCGGCTCTGAACTCCCTGTCTCTAAGCTTGTTAAAGGGTCCCTGTCATGTGACGCGCTGCCCCACTCTCCCCTCGCCTGGCCTCTCTGGGGCCATTAAAGCTCCCCGAACCGGACTCGCCGCTCTCGTTGATCCACGATGAGACGCGATTAACGTCAGCTGCGGCTTCTCAGATAAATCGACAGTGTTGGAGTTGAAACTCCCACCTGCACTCACTCTTTTCTTCTACCAGTATGTAAATTGTATACTTTTGAAAGGCCTGATTAGACACCTCATATTTTCCAAATAAATCCTCAAACAAGCCATGTTTTTTTCCCCTTGTTTAGTTGCTTCAGTAAACTAAGAGCTGAATATAAAAAAGCTGCCCATGTAAAGAATACATATTACACATGAAAAAAATACTTCGCTTTGCATATAAAGACTCAGTGTGGATATTGAAGCTTGGAAAATACTTTAGCCTCCCATGCTGCAATGCAAGTAATACACTGACTATAGAACAGGGGGCAGTGGGTATTCTGAAGGCCTTAGAAAAAGTGTCTTTGACATGATTTTGGGAGTAGTGGTTAACTGACTCTGTTTAGGAACAGTAAATGTAATTATGACAATCAAGTACAAAACTAATTGAATTCAGCTGCATTCAGAGTGAATATGAAAGTCTTCACATATAAAGGCAAAACAGGAATAATTTATTTCACAAACACATACCTATTATGTGTGTTCATTCTGCTGAGGATAAGAAAGTGCGGTTTTCTATGCCAGACAATTTTAATGTGTTTACATCATAATTGTGTACTCGAGAGGGTGCAACCTTAATTCTTGACTTTAATTGTATATAAATCAATATGTTGCCCCCCCCCCCTCCCACACGCACATAGGAACATCAAATTCTATAGCCTATATTACAACGTCTGTTTAAGATGGGTGAATGTGCATTCAGCAAAATAGGATTTGGGTTAGGTCCAAGAAAGCAGTTATACTGTTTGTATCGAAAATATAGAAATTAACTATGGGCTGTTTGGTGTTGGGGATATGACAAAAAGGAGGGAAGATGAGAAGGATTCATAAATATTTGCATTCAGTGAAAGAAATTCAAAGCAAAATTAATTGCATCCAAAGCCTCTGTCAGATTTTCAGTAATATGTGAATAAACTATGGGCAAACTGACATATTCTGTGATAATAGAAAGTGCCATATTACTGTAGTGTTCTACTGTATATCATTAAGTGGACCACAGTTTATCCTTGTGGATTAAATTCACAATTCACTATTTCAGTCTTGCTGTGTGCAGGGATTTGACACTTGCATTGTGTGCTATTTGTATATATATGGCATACAGCATTCCAGTAAAGCCATTGATGTTGGCAATATTTATTTTGATTTCACATTTTAAACAGGATGTTCAAACCAAAAGCTCAAATCCTTGAAGAAAACTAAAGTTTTGTTTTCACACAATTTCTAATCTGTGACAGGTGTAGGCAAAGAAAAACGGATACAGCCCAGGATTTAGGGAGTCGGACTGTCAGCAAGTTTCCTCAGTTTTTTCCTCCATCCTCTCTACCCAATTTCATATTGATGAGAGCTGCAGTCACTCAAATTGCTTGTCTCTTTTAAACATTTAACTAGCAAAGAGAGCATTCATACCCTTTACTCTAATCCGTCTCTTATCAGAATGCAAATCCGGGGCAGCAGAGGCAGATCACAGAGGAAAGACTTAACACGTTCAGACCACAGAATTTCAGCTTTTCAGTTACTCTAGTCAATATTTTAAGTGTTGCAAGGTTCTATCTGAGCTACCTGCCAGCTGTCAAAAAATTTCTATAATTTACATTTTTCTTGCTGTATAAACCACTTTAGTGGTGTCCATTTAAACATATGCCTCAGAACTTTTACCAAACTTCAGCATTTTAATTTGTCTAACAATATGTAATTAAACTGTATGTGATTATTTTTTTTAGAGTATAATAATTATGGCAGTATTATGTTAATGTAAGGTGATGATGTCATGTTTTTTTTTATCTTGTCCTGCCTTCTGTGGAACAGAAAGGTTGTTTAGTCATAAAGACTCAATGGAGACAGAAAGTCTTTCTATTTTATTTATTTATTTTCAGCAGAATGCTGATAGCACTGTTAACACAGTGAAAGATGTACCTGCTGAGGACTAACATTATGATCAGTGAATATACAATATGACTGCCACTCCAGTTATGATTTGGCCCAAACAAGTGGCGCTGCCACATGTCCTTTTATGCATTTTTTTTTTTTATTCAGTCGCTTATGAGAAATGCAGTGTACAAGGAATACATTATAAGTTACTTTGTACTTTAAAAAGAAAGCTGTTACACACACACACACACACACACACCAACAACCACTGTTCAGCCAAGTGGTTTAAGTATATAATTCTTACTTTATACACTTTGATGAATAATATGCATTTCCTTGCAAAAAGCCTGACAACTGTAATTCCAACAAATGTTCTCGGATGCATGTAATTTAAAATTGTGAAAATGGGAAGAATTATTAAATACCTTCCTTCTTATTGGGTTATTAAAAGGCTTCTTAGCTATAAGTGATAATCTACAGAAGAAGAATACAGTAAAAAA
>JABJVR010000387.1:0-21269 GCA_025773905.1 Chitala chitala | reverse complement strand
TTTAACCACCATAAGGGAGAACCGTGAGACACGCCAGAAATAAATAGAAAAAACTATAAAAAAGAAAAGAGGGGTGAAAGCTGCTGTAACCGGCTGCTGCTCATGCGGCGCCATCTTGAACATTTCTTGAACATTTAAGAAATGTTTCTAAGTAGAGGTGCAATTTATTTTACATTGGAGCCGTTGTGACATGCACAGTTAAAACCACAGGTGTTTCCAATAATATTTAGTTAACGAAGAGAACAAATAAAACCAATAAATCTCACTGACGTACTTTGATTTGTTGAAGGGTGGGAATTAAAGATGCTTTTGTGGTTATTTTTTATGCTGCAGTTTTACAAAGTGACTTCCACTGAAGTCGATGACATGCTGCATTTTGTCTCTGCACTTTTTGGATGATGTTGGTTTTTGCTCTATGCTGAGTTAAAAGCTCAAATTATTAAGGTCAGCACATATACTTTTATTTTGAATGTCACACTGGGCAGGTCACCGATCACATAATTCTGCTCCCGTACCAGTGTTTCACTGCAGTGGAACGTACTGTGAAAGACGTACTGTTGATTTTGGTAGTGTTTTATATTAGGGAACATTCTGTATCTGGTGCAGTGGAAAAGATAGAAGGCATGCAACACTGGCACTACAAAGAGGCACAGCCATTTTTGGCTGGTCAAAACAGAAAAGACACTGATTAGGCAGATATGTCCTGAAACAATTTTTTTAACATTGTTGGAGCAGTGATACTTAAGTTCAATGGAAATCTTTCAAAAGAAAACAATACACAACTTCATAATAAGTATTTAAGACCCAAATCCCAGCGAAGTCCTTAATGGCAAAAATAAAACATGAAATACAGCATTCCACAGGATTTAACCCTCTTCAGGCAGACATTGTAAAATAGCACCAGCTGGTACATAATTAGACAATTACCCCTTAGAATATTTACAAATGGTTTTACACACTTAGACACCACTGCAGAACTTTGCTGCAGGTATGAATTTCACCTTGAGATGCTGTCACTTCACAAAAAAAATGCTTTTTCCTTAAGTCTGAATAAATACTCATGTCAACAATCACAGTTCGCTACATTAATATAGACAATATAATTAGTTAAAAATAAACATTTAAGCAGTAGATCTGGCATTCTCAAGTTGAAGATCTGGCATACTAATTAGCTGCCTTAGTAAAAACAACATGTTTTTTGAAAATTAATTACTGCTGCTGAGTGACAACATGAAGCTGGCAAATTTATTTACATTCACTATTATGTCAATTTGCTGGCATTCAAATATTAACAGCATATACAAGTGCTGTGATTAAAATCATAATTAATGTAAGATCATAATGAAATAATGTACAACATTATTTTTAAGTAGCAGTATCCCCTATCCTTCACTACTCATATATGCTGCTAAAATCGCGCACACACAGAGTTTCATCTATGGAAACTGATTCTGAGCTAAACATAGCACGCTCAACCATGACAGTTGTTTTTGTAAGCCGAAAGGACCAAAAGTCTTAAAGAAATTACTTTTTTACTGCATACATGTTAAATTCCATTTTATAATCAGTTAGAAACTGAAATAAACACATTATATGTCATAAGCAGCACTGATGCCTAAACCCTTCCATATGAACACATGTATTTGTTACCCTATTAAAAGTTATTGTGGCCCTTTTTCTAGAGTTTAGTGTGATGAGCTCAAAACTGCTCTGTGTTGGTTTTAAAGCAAGAAAATTTTATCACGCTATTGTCGACAGTGATCGTGATAATCGTATTAACACTGTGTGCGTGTCACACCTCATAATGCAGAAGTTACTAACTTTTCCAGGAACTGCTGCAAGCCCTTCCGCCGCTTTTCTATGAAGTCTTCGTTGTTGAAGGAAAGGAAGAACATCTTGCTGGGCAGCTCTGGGACAGGCCTGTGTCAGACATGGAAAACACAACCTACAGATTAGAAGCAGCAAAGAACTGGAAAACTCAGTCTTCTTCTATCATGGGAAACCTACAAGGCACAGAGGTTTTTCTTTACAGAACATTAGGTTTGGTGAACATAAGGAGAGCCTTCCTCTTCCATGTCCTGTATGCACAAAGTGGAACCACATTTCCATACATTCAGTTACTTTGAAACCACACATACAAGAAAGCTTGTAGTTCATCCAAGTTAAAACACCAAATTGTCATAGGACACAGTAAAACTGCACATTTTTGAACTATGGGAGTGAACTGGAGCACCCGAGAACCAGGCAAGAACAGGCTGAATGCCACACTCAGCCATCACTAAAGTGCTCCTCACACCAGCCCTACAAAGCTTCAAGACTCTAGCCATCATAGAGCAGAATTGGGCATTGCCAGCTTACACTAATGTGCAGTAAAATGTGTAATAAATATCATGCAATAAAAATTCATTAACTGATTTCAAGTTAGGAATGATTCAATTTCAAAATTATTTTCATCAGAAACAAAACAGAACATTAATGTTGGGGGCAGGGGGGGGATTCTTACACGCCTCAACTGGAGCACCTTCAAGTCATTATACAGAAACAGAGAAAACCAGGAGCAGCACTGCATTTGTGTGGAACAGGCTGTACTCCATAAGAAAAGACTCCTGTTTGAAATGCTACAAAAACAGAAAGCTGCCTGGACCTGACGGAGGTGAAGCTAGACCTGTTAAAGAGAAGAGCTGGTGTCCAGATGTGCTATATATGTATAAAAACACACACACACACACACACACACACTTCCAACACCTGCAGCTCTCACTGGAGTTACTACAAGCTTCTACTGAGTAATGTGAAGGAGTCAATTACTCATTCACTTCATCAAAAAGCACAAGTAGTGCTTCTGGTGGGTCTGGAGTCTTGTATTTTGTAAGGCAAAAATGGTTAAGAGAACTGTTATATATAATAAATATTTTACTTAAATGTGTTATTGTTTTCTGTTAATATGAAGCTATTTCGTATCTCTACCATATGTTAAGAATGTATAAATACTGTTTACTGTAAACCAAATAAGAACACACATACCCATATGCACACCAAATGCAGGAGAAATTCATTTCATTAATGGAAAAAGTTTCAGTTTTTACTATTTTCAACATCAGTGGTAAGTATTTCAAGGCAATGTGAGAGAATGTGAAAAATGCATTAGTGGTAGTCCCCTAAAAAAAAAAAAAAAAACCATCAGGCCTCACTCTTCCTAGAGCTGAAGACAGGAGCGTATACTCACACTAGGCCTGCATTGTGCCGCAGTTTCTTCTTCAGCCACACAAACTCACTGTAGCGGCGACGCACACAAGAGGTCTTTGCTGTGAAAGCCTTGCTGTTAGTCTGGAAAAGAACATAAAAACGTAATCATAACAGAAAAGTAGCACACATGTCAGTGGTAATGAAATGTCTGGAAAGGCTACTCATTAACTGTATTAACACTATCTTACAGAAAAGACTAGACCAGGGATGGCCAACCAGTCGGACATGAACAGCCAAGACAAAAACTTTAATGGCTCCAGTTACAGTCACCAGTTACACTTGTTACACGTACATTCACACGTGAAGATACCATCTGTTTGTCGGATATCCTGTGCTCTATCTTGTGCCGTGACAGCTGAAAGTCTGACACCACATTTTCTGAAATTGTAACTTTCAGGAGACAGAACTTCAGCAATGCCACCTTTCCAAAACTGCCCTTCACTATAAGGCTTTGTGGTGTGACATATGTTCCATACCAACTGGTGCAATGGAGCTGTTATGGTCTCAGGATGCTTTTAAATGTTTTCTGAAAAACTGAACGTGTTTTTCTGACTGGACATTCAATCTGTTTAGTTTGTGCCTGTAAATTTCAGAAGCTTTAGGGAAATCCTGATCAACATCAGGATGAAGCAAGGTGAGATTTGAAAACTTAAAAATTAAATAGCAATGTTCTGTACAGCAAGCAAAAGGGTTTCCTGTTCAATTCAACAAAAAAAACAGACTTTCCTACCCAGTTAACAATGTTCTCATTGCTCATCTGCACATTTTCATTTAGCTTTACACTTCTCAGACATCACCATGGCCTCTCCATGAGCACAGGTTGTGGCGCACATGGGAATGATGTGATTTACCATGGTGACAAGCATTGTCTACTTAAGACTGTCAAATTATGTGTGAGTTTAAATGGAAAAATAATACTTGTGAAAGAAAATACAAAAAAACAAGACAACAAATAAAGACAATATTTAATGACACAGAAGAGCGACATGAGGCTCGCTAAATGCAGACTTGCAAGCTCAGTCTAGACTGTCTGCAATGTGCACACAGGGCTAATAGGCCAGCACTTGGTGCCATCTTGCTCTCTTATTCAGCTCTCTACAGGCCTACTAATTGTTCCACGGGTATACAAAAGTATTGGTGGTACAGCTTTTAGTCACAGAGCCCCTAGTTTATGGAAAAATCTGCCTGGATATGTACAGGATGCCAAGTCTTTAAATCCCAACTGCAAACCTACTTTTTTGATTTAGCCTTCCTACGACAGTCTCTGTAGCTCACAGTAATTACTGCTGCTGGCACATGCTGTACATGCCAATACAACTCTAACAGTTTGCTATGGGGCTGCTAGAGTTTGTATTATTTGCTAACCCCTCTCTAAACTCTCTCCTCATGCATGTGGTTACCCGGTGCCCACCTGGACACCATCTGAGCGGGATGTCTTCATAGAGCGGCTAATTCCTAATGTATCCATTTGGACAAAGCTCCACCTGAGTTACACCGAAGGCCAATGAGAGCGGCTTCAGAACCAAGAGCAAAGGACGACTGAATTGTGTTATTTATATCATATTACTCAGAACAATCCAGCTCTCTATAAGTACCACTACTCTCTGTAATGTTAGCATGGCCAGGAGGGGCTGGGCAGCTAGTCAACCTTGGGCCCCCAGAGGTTTTTTTTCTCCATATTGTGGAGTTTTTGGTTCCTCTCCTCCATTGTCTGGCTTCATTCATTTGTATTAATTCTTCAATATCTGTAATTTCCTGTGTAAAGCGCTATGAGGCACACTGTTTGCGAAAGGTGCTATATAAAAATAAATTGAATTGAAATAAGTCTGCGCAAATAAAATAAGGGGAGCTTTTATGTGAAATAAATGTGCATACAACCAATTGTGATCGTGAAACCAAAAGTGACTGAATGGATTAAGACGCTGAGTGAGTGGTTGTGGCTTGTGCATGTTATGTACATGATCGTGTTATCCATGGTGCAGGACAGAGCCCTCTGTCACACTCATACTTGGTCATTTGGCTGGATGAACGACCAATTGCATTATACATGTACGTACAAAAAGAGCACCAGAATTGCAATTGAACAAGGGAAGACTTCAAGCCAGGGCTTGGAGTTGAAGTTGTGCAGCTGGATGCAATGACTGTGTTACTTGATTCTGTAAAAATATATTGACTCCAACTAAAAAAAAATGTATCATATATGACAGCATATAAATCAATCCAGTGTATAAATTCAGGCCCAAAAATTAAAGGTGTAATATAGGTACTATATTCTTTGGCCAACCCCCTCACCCCCAAAATAATGTTCAACTTTTTAGCCTAAGCTAGGCCTGCTGACTCGTATGCTTATGATTTAGGCCTAGGCAACAGATGTCAACAAATGGCCCCATTTCATATAAAATTATGTTGTTTTACTTACTATATCCTGTTATGATAGGTTATTTTACTATACAATTAATAAAATGGTCAGAGTATGACTCAGCGATGTGTAGTCAGCTGGTATAAATCAAAGAGTCGAAGGTTTTGTGTACTGACTCCACAGCCCTGCATTCACTGACACACTTTACTTTGTTCATTGGGGGGGGGCATGGGTTCTGTGGCTCAATTACCATATTGCTCACTCAGTTTGACTTGCAGAAGAATGCTTCATGCATTGTATATCAGCAGAGACATAAAAGGAGAGCAGGGAACCTTATTAGCAGCACATTCATAAATAAGGGGCCACAATCTGGCTACGTATATTGTGAAACTGTAATATGCTAGCTACTGAAGGACTTTGCACAAATGTACAGTTTTCGCTAACTTCAAGTTGCTTGCACTAAATTTGCACAATACATTCAATTCAATTTATTTTTATATAACGCTTTTCGCAACAGTGGGCCTCAAAGCACTTAACACATGCTTTGCTCACGTAGCTGAAGAACTTGGAAAAGTTATCACAGAAATTTGATGTTGGTAAAACTATTTTCGGAGGTGGTGTCTACCCAAACCTACGACCACTACTGACTTAAGACCATTTACAAGATATCCACTAAGGTGGTGATAACGCTCAAGTTTAACTGTATTGGTCAACTCAAATGCCATACTGCACAGTTTACAACATGCCATATTATAGATGTATATAATATATACATATGTCCATCAAAACGGTCCCATTTAGCACTCCTTTTACAGCCTGTTTCATGTATCCCACTGTTAACCAAACTATAAAAAAATAAATAAATAAATAAATAAAAAATATCAAAGTTTAATTTTTAACTGATCACATTGGTCATACAGTTTGTTTTTGGCGGTTAACAGTTAGCCAGCTAAATGATGCAATCTCTACAGAGAACTGAAACTACTTCAAGAAATCCCACATTATTTTATTTTCCTTAAGGAAGCTTTAAGGTATCTTTACAGTTTTTTTCCAGAAATATGCATTGGATATTTCAATGGAAATATCTCAGCACTACACTCAACTCAGGATTTGTAAAAAAGCCACAATATTTTGTAACCGATCATATTCCTTTGTATTCCAGATTTCACAATAAGGCATAAGACATAACACCACTCACATGAAGAAATATTTTAAAATCGACGTAGGAGTTCCACGAGCCTTCATTCTGAACCCGAGGGTCTTGGACCCGTACTGTAATAAATTCCTGCAAAGACAGGAAAACATGAGAGACAGAAAGTTAAAAAAGTTGGGACAGTAGGTAAAATCAATAGTAAAACTGAAAATTGTGATTAGTCATCTGTGTCCCACATTACACTGACACCAATACAGCAGCACATTACTTGACGTTCTACTTCATCAATTTTATTTTTTGTTTGAAATAAACACATTTCCACAACATATGATGCTGAATTACCTTACTGAAATTATTTTGGAATACATGAATCAGACGTTAATATAGAAAATTGCCAACAAATTAAAAACAACCCATATTTGAGTATACATTCCATTCTGCCTTGCTCAGAAAATAATAAGATTTTATGTCACAGGACAATCATAAAAGTAAACAATAACTGATTTACAGTGCATGTCAATCAATTTTGTAATGTTTGAAGCTGTATCTAGTGATGTGACCGGAGGACTACACTTAATGTTTAACAAAGGTGAAAGACAACACAAAAACACTTTTTAAAAACTGACAATAAAGTTTAATCCCTAAATACAATCGCCGTGAGATGATTGGAGTTATCTATATAACAAACTTAATTAAATTAAAATTGAAAGGAATTAAACTTCAGTCGTCCACACTTAAAATATTGCCGCCATTTAATTTTACAATGGTTACGTACAAATTCTATTTAATAATGGCTACATACTACTACAATAGATTTGCCATTAAAAAAGGTTACTTATGCAATGAAAAGAATTAGGTCAGATTACTTACGTCTTCCTCGTAATTTTTAAGCATCCTACCAAGCAGTCATCTATCAGAACAACAAAGTGAGGAACTCATCAAACATTAAAAAAAAGATTTTTTAATTACATGACTATCAACGAACAACAAATTAAATACTCGATTGTGTTGTTTACAGTTCCTTAGTGCAGTAAACATCGAGGACATCCCAGAACATCGTTGATATCACACACAAATATGACAGTACAACAGCAATGCCTCAAATATGTGAGTCGGTTAAACTGCTTGCTGACAAATTAATGTGGCATACAAGCCTTTACAGTTTAACCAAAATATATTTTATACAAATACTTATTATGAAATCATCAATCGTTAAAATATTATGATTTTCTAAACCTTAACATACAAGTGTGCGATAGTTCGCCAAACGATTTGGACACAAGCTAACAAGCTAGCAGTGACTTTCCATTCTTCGATAATGTCACGTTTCCGTGGATGCTCTTTTCTGGACATTACTTTTATATCAGCACGGTATAATTCGCATATCTTCAAGAAATGAATATGAAGGTAAAACATAACCTGACAACTCACAGGATTACTTACTAACTGTCACATCCAACTTGTGTGTTGTTTAGAGACGTTATTTTGGAACGTGCTGGAACGAGGCATGCTGGGATATGTAGTTTCACTAATCACATCCGAAAGTGAAACACGTTTACGTAAGGCACGGAAGAACCAGTGGACATCACACACCGCAAAATAGCGAGTAACTCATAATGTGTAGTTTCATTTGTCCCTGTCTTGATTGACTTTGCCAGTGTTATTCGTGTACATTCTATGCAGTGTCAGGGGTATTTTGTTGTACTTGAACAAAATTGTTTCAATATTTGTTGTCTGTTTGAGTAATAAAAACCAAAGGTAGCAGAGCAATCGTTATTATATCTTAATTTACCCCATATTAAAATTACTTAATTATGCACAGAAGGAAGATAATATTTTAACCATTTAGTACAATTTTTTAACTTCCTGTTTATAAATATTACCCAATAAAATTTATTCATGTGATTTTATACATTAACTTACTTTTTTGCAATACTATAGCTGTAATTTCAATTTAGATTCATTGCCTGCCTCAAGTATTCAGCAAAATTTAATATCCTACAAAACAACATAACTCTAGTCTGATTTTATATACATTTACTGGTTCAGAAGGTTAATAATGAAC
This sequence comes from Chitala chitala, assembly GCA_025773905.1. Taxonomy (NCBI): domain Eukaryota; kingdom Metazoa; phylum Chordata; class Actinopteri; order Osteoglossiformes; family Notopteridae; genus Chitala; species Chitala chitala. Next base: position 12,446 of record JABJVR010000387.1, on the reverse strand, counting down.
ACTTCTGTTTGCAAGAAATCAAGAATCAAGATGTTTTCTTAGTAATCTAAAGAAAATGTTTAACCAGGCCCTGAGAGAACAAATGGTTTGCACATTGTTATCAGATGTGCCAGTTATTATGAATAGGGGTTAGGGTCCAAAGGATAAAAATGTGTTTTCTCATTTCTCAGTCAAACCCTTCAAATACACAGTAAAGTTGTAGCACATGTTAACAGCGAGTTAACATGTGCAACAAATTTATGAAAGATGTGCTGACATCCTTTGTAGTTAAAGGATATTAATACTGGTTAATTAAATTTACGCTACACTGTATTTTATTGTTTCCATTATTTCAATACTGGACTGTTAACTACCAGGATGCAATGGTAATAACAAGATATATCAGGAAGCATTGTATCATGACACTTTAATTATGATGAATGTCATATCATAGGCTAGTTGGCAATATGTATTCCCAATAAATAAATATATAAAAAAAATAAATATTCAGAAGCATGATCCCTGTGACTCAATGGGCAGAGAATTTGGCTGAGATGTGATAGTCTCCTGGTTCAAATCCCATCTCAACCACCAGGTGTGTCCTTGAGCGAAATGCTTAGCTGTAACTCCCTGTCCACTGCTTAACACACTTATTTGTGTTGCATAAAGAAGTGTTTGGAGAATGTCAGACTGTTGTCCATCACTAATCTGAGGTTATTTGCTGAAATTGAAGATGTTATAGTCGATGTGCCAAGGTCGAGAGAGAGTTCACAGGGAATGGAGTTGTTAGCTGGCATGATTAACAGCAAGATTCAGTTACAGGTGGTGATCTTCCATTCATCTTGAGATGTCTGCAAGGCACAAGGCAATCTTTGCTGAAAATCCTGTGTGCGAAGGTCAGACAGGAAAGGTGGGTCTCATCAGCACAGCAATGGTAAAAGAGGCCATGCGAAGTGATGATTGAACCCAGGAAGGTCATGTGCAGAAAGAAGAGGAGCAGACCAAGTACTGAACCTTGAGGAACTCCTGTCATAATTGTCTGTGTCTCCAACACTTGGCCTCTCCAGGATACTCTGTGAAAATGTTCTAAGAGGTAGGAGATAATCTATTGGAGCACAGTACCTGAGTATCAAGGTTGGAGAGCATTACAAGAAGAATCTTGTGGACAGTGGAGGATAGAGTGGAGTGGATACAATTAACTGCATAGCGCATCATCGTCACCCCTCTCCCTGAAATTGAGGACATTCTCAAAAAGAGTTTCATTCACAAAGCCAGAAATATGGTGATGGACAGCTCCCATCCCTGCCACAATTGATTCACTCTTCTCCAACTGAACAAGAGCTTTTGCAGCATAAAAGCTAGAACTTTTGCATGTGGAGTAGTTTTTTGCTACTGGCTGTGAAATTCATAAACACTTTGCTATTCCCCAACATTCATCAGTTACTCATAGAGAGACTTCTTGCCTTACAACAACTCACCTTTGGTCTCAACAATACATCTTAATAACCACCTTAGGTTGAACTGCAACCATCAGCTGCTACGCACACATAAAAACACACTTTCACACACTCTGGAAAGAAGAAAGATTATGTGGAACAACCTGTGGTGGGCAGTTTATGATATTGTCTGAAGTCGGGTAGGCAGTAACAGTCCTGGGCAGTCCTGGTGGACTACAGTGGGCACAGGTTTTTGTTTCAGTCAGTGCATTCAATTTAATTTGACTAAACCAAACTTTCAAGGAACTTCCACAGTTCATAGTTTCTTGTAAACACCTTTTAGTGCTGTTCAATCCATCGGCAAACAAACTACTTTCTGTTTATAGCCAGAAATATCACATTTGGACTCATACGTCCAGAGAAACTTCTTCAATTGTTGTGTACCACAGTCCTTGTTCTTGTACATAATTGAGTTTTTAGCTGTGTTTCTGTGGTGAAGGAATAGCAGTTTGGAAGTGACTGGTTCATTTAGACTTCAGATAAGAATCCATCTGATGGTAGTTGGATGTACCAGGGACCCCTTTTTCAGTACATTTTGAGCTGATAGACCTGCTGAACTTAGTTTGCTTGACACTGCATTTCCAGTCCCCCACCTTGCCTGTTTGTTTGTGCTTTTCCAGAACAGCTTAGACTGCACATCTGGAAATACCCATCTGCCATGAAATGTCTGCTTGGGAAAGACCTTGCTGATGTAAGATGACCACATTGTGTCTAGTTGCTGTGCTCAATCTTGTCATGATGAAGGCTTCTAAGATTAAACAGTCATATCCAGGGCCGAACAAGACCCCTAAGAGAGCCCCACTATTTACATTATACACTACTATATATATATATATATATATATATATATATTTTATTTTTTTTTTTTTTACCAAAGATGTTTTTTTTTCCACTTTAATTATCCGCCAGTGTACAGGAGAATAATATATCACCTAAAATTACACCAACTACTTAAGGAATTAATAGTAAATTAAAGAAGCCATAAATTGTAAGTGTGGAGTGTTCTTTAACCTGTCTATGAAAACGTTTATATGTATATCATTTATATCTTTTTCCTTTACTAACAATATTAAACTGATATTCAGTGCACTCTCCACAGCAAGCAGTAAATTTTTTTTTCATCAATACAGTTTTAAAGTGTTAAAACCTACAATTTTCACTCTGTCAGCTGACTATAGTGGGATTCCCTACTGCAAACTCCACTGTCTACAGTTTTTCTTTCTCAGATACAATTCTCCTGCAGCTCAATGGAAGTTTAAATCACATCTACTGCACATCTACTTGTGTTTTTTGTGTGTATCCCACAGTATGTACAGTGTAGACTTTGTTCTTAACACAGTAGGAAGTTTTACTTGTGTAAGTATGTAGTTGTAGCAACACTGAAGTACAGGATTCATGTTTAAGAGGAGTACATTAATCAGCTACCAGCAGTTAACCACTAAGGGACATTTACATTCAGCTCAATTCGAGCTTGCCAGTTTAGAATTGGTGGTAGACCTTTCTGGCCCCGCTGTCTCCTGTAAACAAGCTGGAGCCTTGGTCAGATTGAGGGAACATGTGAACCAATCCCCTTTGCCCAGCATTATACTTGGTAACACACAATCCCCGGAAAACGAGCTCTGCAAGGTCCGTGCACAGATTTCATTCCAGTGGCAGGTGTGATACTGCTTCATGGTCTGTCTTAAAGAAACCTGGGTGCTGGATGAGGTACAGGGCAGCACTATTAAGATGCCAGGGTTCTCTGTGCAGAAAAAGCAGAGGAGAGGGTATATGCTTCATGGTCAACAATTCATGGTGTGATCAGAAAAATGGACACACCATTAAATCGTTCTGCTCGCCTTACCTTGAGTATCTTCAGATTATGTCGGCCATTCTGGTTACCAAGGGAACGTTCAGCTGTGATCACTATAGCTGTTTACACAAGTGGGCATTGACCTGGTATTCAGACAAGTGATCATCAACAAGCAGGAAAGCACACAACCAGAAGCCATGTTTTTTGTGATTGGAAATCTAAAGAAAGCATTTCCAAAATGCGTTAAATATGTTAATTGTAACACTAGAGAAAACCAGACTGTACACCACTGCTACACCCCTATCTATGCCACTTTTGGCAAATGGGCTCACTTCTCCATCCTGCTCCTGCCCACCAGTATGCAGAAATGAAACAGGACTTACTCTGAGAATTGCAGGATTTCATTTAGGGAAGAGAATAAAACAGCAAACTTTACCCTCCATAAAATAAATAAGAACAGCCCCAGCCCGAACACATATACAAGGATAAAGGTGAACAGCTTTTCAGCGGGGACGTGTGTAAAGGCACTACCAGTGTGCAACACACCCCCTCTCTTGCTTAACAGATTCAACAGTCACCCAGGGAGAGAGCCGGTTGTGTCTGACAGCATGCTGCTGTCCATCTCCATACCGGACGTGTGCAGAACCTCCCTGTGGGTGAATTCTTGCAAGGCTGACTTAATCGTGTGCATTTTGATGATAGGACAGCAGTACTGTTAGTTAGATTCTCTGATATTGTCTGACCTCATTAGTGACATGTACTCTTATTCATTGTAAGTCACTTTAGACAAAGACATCTGCTAAATGAATAAATGTAAATGTGTTCTTGGACATTTTTATACTGACAGGATGTCTTCCTACTTGGTATAGTACATGCACTGCCCTCAACCACGAAGCTCTGCAGAGTAGTGCAGTCAGCAGAACAAATTATTGGAGGGGTGCTTCTTTCCCTCGAGGGCACGTACCTCAAGCAGTGTCTGCAGAAGATGGAGAAGAAACAGGGAAGATGGTGAGCTACATCTGCATCCCATACCACAACCTGTTTTCTTTGGTGTAACTAAGTAAGGTTTATTTATCCAGCATCTTTCACAGACAACCAAGTGTTTCACGTACGATACATAAGTACAATATGCACACGTACACAAATCATATTTTCCATGTTTGCCAGCAGTATATATGTACATGTGTCTTGATTCATCCATATCGTGGCCCACATGTCTTGAAGGTGGCCTAGGTACAGCATTATAATGTACTATATTACGTGAGTAAAGATGTTGCATTAGTACAGCATATCCAGGTTTTCTTATCAGGGGCTGCCAGGTGACAGAGGCCCACACAGAGATGTGACATGCACATGGCCTAAGGAAGTACCTTACATTTGTAATCACACTGTACTATTCTCCTTTCCTTTTTGGTTTTGTAATGTTAACGTGCCTTAGGGTTGATTTTCTCTTTACTAAGGTGTTTTTCATACTTCTGTTGTCATCTGTCTTTATATTTCTGCATGACTATTACTAACTCATTGTAGCACATGTGATTATCTAACAATAAGTGTTATTGTGAAACATCTCTTGCGAAAGCCAGTACATTTAATTTTTTACTCAAACGTCCTGTTATGTGTGCTTAGTCATACACTTTCATCCACTGTGCTCGTTTAATCATTTGAAGTAATTAACATTACTAGGACTGTCCTCATTTTGTTTCATTCAAGCTTTTTCCTCAGTCTGCTTTGTTTATAGCCAGACACTGTATGTGGATACATACTTGCATCACACTTAGCCTTATCGATGTTTTATCAACAGTGCACACTAGAAAATGTTTGTCTGCTCACTTTTGTCTTATAGTAGGTTTTCAACAAAGCCCAAATGACATACAGGGTTTGTGAACTGGGAAGTGTAAATTGTATGTGTGTGTGTGCCTTGCAATGATTTGGTGCCCTGTCCAAAGTGTACCCTGCCTAGACTGCTTGGGATAAACTCTAAACCAGCCTTGACCTTACAAAGGACAAGCAGTTGGGTTATGGATTGACAGCTCAATGGAAGAGATTTGTCATTAGTTTGTACAAGTGAAAACTCACAGAAATCTGAGTCACAAGCCATAGCTACTATCAGATACTAGCTCAGTGATGAACTGCATCTGAATTCACAGATTAAGAGGATGCAGTTCTGTTCTGTCACATTCTTTTGTCTTTGAAGTCTTTGTTTTTTCAAGTTTTTTGAAAGAAGTGTAAAAACATATGATAACTATAGAAAACCTTGTCACTTGCATACAATGGATTACTCTAACACTTATTTAATAATTTGTCAGTTAGGTCTCTAGTAAAATTTAGCTAAATTACAAGTCAACAAGATTTAACAACTGGCTTGCTAATTTTCTATTGCAGCATTTCCAGTGGAAATGTTTTCAGACAGCGGCTAGAGGGTGATAGAGGTTTTACGTGCACATGCTAAAATCTTTGGGTATTTCTCATGCAACACAAGACTTTTGGTTTGTAACACTGGCCCATGTAAAGGTCGGGCAAAACAAGGAGAGTATTAATAAGATAATAATTGATGATGTTTGAAGAAAACATCTTTACAAAAAATAAATTAAAATGTATAGAAAAGATAAAATCCACATAATGAAATGTGAAAAGTATAATAAACTTTCAAATTGGCGCAAAACTCATTTTCTCACCATGAGCACAGTGTGTTGCCTCTGAGGTAACCAAAGCACAAGAATAGCAGCAGAGTGCAGAATGAAAGAGTGATGAAGATGTGCAATGTTATGGAGATAAAAAAAACATGACCTTAACATGGGATTTAAAAGAGAGGGTACTGTCAAAACTAATCCCTAAATTTTGAACCTGAGGGGACACTGAAACTATAGAAGCACCAACACAAAGAGATAAATTATTAAGGCTAGAAAGTAGATTTAGTACCTAGGAGAAGAACCTGAGTTTTACTGCTATTCATTTTAAGAAAATTAGAAGAAAAACTAATTTTTATTTCAGACATGCAATTAATAAGATGAGAAGGTGGAAGAAGAGAAACAGGCATAGTAGATAGGTTAAATTGTGTATCATCAGCATAGCAATGAAACTATATTCCAAATTTCCTGAAAATACTACTAGGAGGAAGAAGATAAATGAGAAACAAAAGAGGGCCTAAAACAGAACTTGTGGAACATCACAATTAACAGTTGTTGACTGTGAGCAAAAGTTTTTTAACTGAACAAAATAAGTATGATTTGAAAGGTATGAAGTGAACCAGGCAAAAGTACCTGTAATACCAATAGCAGGTAAATGATTTAACAATATAATGTGCAAAACAGTATCAAAACCTGCACTCAGATAGTGTAGGACAAGAACTGATAGGAGTCCCACATCAGCAGCCAGCAAGAGATCATTTGTGACTTTTTTATGTTTTTATGTTTAGGATGGAACCCATAGTGAAAAAACTCAAATAGCTAGTTGTTTTAAGGTGAGCATAAACCTTTTACAGAATTTTTGCAATATATGAAAGTTTGAAGTTGGATGGAAATTACTAAGGTTATTAACATCACTTCCAGGCTTTTTTTCCCCCAGGAGTTATAGTAGCAGTTTGCTGGTTATTCTGCCATCCTTTCAATTTCAACTCTGCCACATTGTGTTTATAAGCCATTAGGATGGCAGAATAACCAGCAATTTCAACTCTGCCATATTGTGTTTATAAGCCACTGGTGAATTTTCATGAAAATATGTAATAGTACATGCTTTGGGAGCTGGAAATCAAAGCCATCGACCTCAGTCAGAAGTATTGACATGTCCACAAACTGCACATCATCACCGCCCTTTTGATCTTCTTCCTCCTTTCTTCTATCACCATCACCACTGACTCCACTGTTGTTCTCATCTTCCTCAAAAACTTGGAAAGCTTTCAAGAAGTTTCCAAAATTATCAGTTGCTGTTCTGACAGTCTTCCCCCGAATTTCAAACTTAGAATGAATGCCATTTAAGGTGCTTGCCAGCACATCAAATGTGTGTAAACCTGTTGTTGGCAGGCCAGTGCAGCTGAGCATCTTTCCTATGCTGTTAGGGCACAGCCCACTGGACTGATCTCCAGTGAAGTGCTGCCTTTTTGTAGACCAGCAGTTGGTGGTGGTGGCCATATTGTCTACTCCTTTCATCACTTCAGTCACCTTTCTCTTCATTGTCTTAGATGCATCATCAGTGATGGAGTGGGGTCAGCCTCAGCATAATGTTTACTTTAGGCTTCAGTTTTATCATAGAATTCCTAAATGATTCTTGCTCCACAGAGAATGGCTGGAGCCCTTCAATCACATACATCTTGCTTTGTTGATGGACCTCTGAGACAGACTTGGTGTTAAGTAATGTTATCTGCTTGTTGGTGGGGGGAGTCACAGAGGTCTTTCTCTTGTTGATGTCAGCTCTCCACATTTTTAAAGTTTGTGCACATGCTTTGTCTGAAAAAATGAAAGACATTTTTGAGCCTAAAAACCTTAACAATTAGATTTAAAAGGCATTCACAAGCATGAAAAGTCAATAACTATTCTCATTACACTGTTCCTATTACAGTGGGCAGAGGCTGTTACTTAACCCGATGCTGGCCTGCACACCTGTTCCCAATATCCAATTTAGTCATACTAATCAACTAATTTATCAATTAATTAATTAGTCCTAGTTTGAGCCACTCACGAGTGATTTCATTCACTTTAATGATGAACATTCAAGTCACAGACATACCTATAATAACCACTGAATTTTGATTTTTTTTTTCTTTTCAGTAATCCCCCTTCAGTGTGTGTCCATGGACTACACAGTGTGGATTTTGCTAATCACTGGTGGCATGGACACATTACTCCAGACTTTTCTATAAATAAAATATTACTTTTACTAATATTATAAAATATTATAATACATAAATTTAGTTTTATGTAAAAATTTAACAGGTAGTAAAATACATTTAAAAATAAGATACGAAAAATATATAAAGATAAAATGATTAAAAATTATTGTGGCTTGTAATATGTTACTGTTCATTGTTTTCTGTTAAGCTGCTGTTAAAACTCTTTCACCAGTGTTTATTTCTGCTTTGCTGCTGCTTTCTTTAAATGAACAAACAGGATCCTGGGATCAGATCTATCCTAAACAAGAAAGACCTGCTCACTTTGGTCATCTGGTGTGACCCTTTTTAACCCATTTTCCTTAGGCTACTCCCACAAAATCTGATTGACTTGCTCACCCCTTTCTCTAACCGAACTTTCAATACTGTCCTAGAAGATCATAGTGGCATCAAGCCTTATCTGCAGATCTCACGGATATTCCTCACAGTTGAAATTCCAATAGAAAAGTTCCTGTCGCAAAGCCTTGGGTATACCTTCTTCCTTGTCAAATGTGGCCTCTGTCTGGTCATCAGCACAGAGGTGTTCTTTGTCCTCTCAGTGCCATAAAGATTCCTTTGGGTTGTAAACTCTCTGGTTGCAATTTTCTCTGCAACTTAAAACACTTTGAAAGCACAAACATTATACATGAAGATAACACATCTTTATCACATGGCCCAACACTGCTTGGCTACTGAGATCAAACAGGATCAAGCACATTCAGCTTCATATGGTAATTTACCAGGCATCCCAATAAATAGAAATAAATGACCAGCTAGTAAAAGGTCAAGTTGAGCATCAAGCTGATGTGACTTAATTATTTGAATGAAAGTGTAAAGAAAAGATGAATCATTAAGCATTGAAGTTCATCACCATGGTTTGGAGGTAACAGAGGTTAAAAAAAACAGTAGCTGACCAGTAAGAAACAGAATCACACTAGGAACTGGTTTTGGCTTACAGCAGCTCTCAGTGGACATTAATATCACACACAATAGAATAAGAAAAGACAAAAAAAAAATAAACTGTAATTTTCAAATGACCAGACTGTACAAGATTTGCACAAATATTAGTTACATTAATAACAAAGTAGCTGCTCACCCTGTTAGCAACATCTCAGCGTTCTTTACAACCACCTAATGTTAGCAAAGTCAGACTGTACAGCAGGGTTATGTAGGTGTACAAGAGTGACATAACAGTACCTAATAAATGCTGAATATATTAACCATACATAATGTTAATTAACTTTGTCTTAACTTTTAAGCAGTTTGTTTTCTGAGGTTCTGTTATGCCCTACCCTGTCATGCCTCCTCATGTCCCCTAGGTGTCAACCCTCCTTGTGTTTCATGTCAATGATTCAATGTAATTAGTTATTAGTGCCTCCTATCTGTGTCTCGTTTGCCTGTGTTCTATTTAAGTTTCCCCTCATGTTTCAGTCTTTGTTGGTTATTGTAGGTGTGTATGTTTGCAAAGTGCCATAGTGTGCCAAGTTCATGTGTAAACCCCCCCATAGTTATCTTTAGTTTCTAGTTAATGCCCTATCAGTTGTTCCTTGTTTTTGGTTTACCCTGCTTTGTGTTTTGGTATTGCAGTAAAACTCCATCTCTGCAATTGGACCTCGCCTCAGCCTGACTATTTGTTACAGGTTCAAAGGTGGGTTTTTGAATGCCAGCATTTTGGTGTCTTTCCAAAGGCACAAGAGGCACTTCATTCAGTGCAAGTAACCCTTCACGCCAAGAAATGTTTTGTAGAAATGTCCATGGGTGGTCATTGTGGTTGTCTGAGAGGTGCTGAAGTAGTGTCAGCAGCAGGTACTGCTGTGTGTGTTGCCAGATGGTGCTGCTGTACCAGAAATGCCCATGTCTGTAGGTTGATTGGTCATTGATTGGGAAAACTACTTTACTTTTGGAGGGTTTTTTTTTTATTAATGTTTTGTAATTTAGTAAAATGTAAAGGGAGAAATGTTTACATTTTATTTAACTAGTGGAATAAAAGTTGTTGACAAAAGTACAGATTCCCAATTTTTTTTTTTTTTTAAATGTACTGTAACAAAGTGGTATTGCTTTGTTACGTCACTGGCACTGTGGGGCTCCCCCACTGTCATTACTACAGTGGAACTTTACTGGTTCCTGAAGGCAGTTTGTAATCCGAAAAGTTCATGAACTGAAACAATTTTTCCCATAGGAATCAATGTAAAATGGATTAATCTGTTTCCGGACCCCAGGAAAATCATTAAATCTAACACAAAAAATGATAAACACAATACTAAACAAATAAAATGCAGACAAATATAATGTTACTAAACTCTTAAACTTATTACCTTACCTGTACAGAATAAAGTTGATTGATGCCTTGCTTGTTTACATGCAAAAGAAGGAAACATTGTCACCAGCTAACATTTTCTCATTTATCCAAATAAGTAGCAATTTCTCCACTTCAAGTGTCTCTGATCTTTATTTAGTAATGTTCACACCTACACTAGCTAAATTGATCTTTACTTTTTAGAATAGTAGAGCTTGTTGGTTTTGCCAGACCGAACTGATAAGCCAGCTCAATGGCACGAACACCATTTTCATGTTTAGCAATGATTTCTTTCTTCATTTCTACTGCAGTTCTGGTCATTTTTCTTTTTCCTTTGTTATCACTATCCTTCTTTGGTCCCATGCTGTTTTATTTAATAGTTTATATTATGAAGTAGAACACAAGACACAATGAAATTCAAAAGAATGCAAGCCAAATTCAAATGGAGATGTACATTGCATGAAAGCTAAACAGCAGCTGACGTGCATGTGCGACCATCGTTGCCAGCTTACGTGGCTCGTGAAATGAGACGCAGTACGACAACTGAGGTGTTTTTTTGGGCAAAAATATAGTTTGTGAACTGACAAGTTTGTGAAGGGAGGTGTTCATAAACCAAGGTTCCACTGTATTTAAAACCATTATGTATTTACTGACTAGTTTTATTGTCTGAAATACCGTGCTGCATATCTCAAAAAACTAGGCTGAACACAATCAATCTTGTTGGGTGGACTGCTATCATAGAACTAACAACTTTGAACTTTGCAAAGTAAATACAATTGCAATTATTTTTTTCAAATTTGGAGGGGTGGGAACACATGAAGGAATAAGCATTTCCAAGATTTTCATTTTTTAATTTTTTTCCCTGTTAAAGGTGTCTGCAATATGAATAATTGTGTACATCATTCCCCAAAATTGGTGAATCTTGAATTCACCCATATTTAAAGGTAAATGTTATAGGTAAAATGGGAAAAAATAAAATACAATAACTGGTCTATTGTATACAGTACATACAGAAGTGAAAATATGGATAAATTTCCTTTTCATACTTACTTTGCTTACTGCATTATAACCCACAGGGCTGCGTGCTCAGTCCACTGCTCACTCACGGCTGGGTAGCGATGCACAACTTGAACCGCACCAAAGTTCGCTGGTGACACAACTGTGGTGGAGCTCATCAGCAAGAATGATGAATTAGCCTATAGAGAGAAGATGCAACAACCAACAGACTGGTGTAGAGCCAACAACGTCTCTGAATGTGGGTAAAACAAAAGAGATGGATGTGGACTTAAGAGTGCAGAGTGATGATCTTCTGCCGATCATTGACGGCTCCCTTGTGGAGATTGTAAAGAACAACAAAATACTCAGTATCCACCTGGCAGAGAACCTCTCCTGGTCCCCCAACATCAATTCTGTTGTAAAGAAGGCTCAGCAGTGGCTCTACTTCTTGAAGAAGCTGAGGAAAACCCATCTGCCTCCACCCATCCTCACCAAGTTTTACAGAGGGACTATTGAGAGCATTCTGTGCTGCTGCATCACTGCCTGGTTTGGAAATTACACCTTATTAGACTGCAAGGACCTGCAGAGGGTAGTGAGGAGAGCTGAGAAGGTCATCAGGGTCTTTTGTCTCTCCTTCAAGGACATTTACACCACATGCTGCACCCATAAGGCCACCAGCATCATGGGCAACCCTACACACCCATCACACAAACTGTTCAATCTGTGGCCATCTGGCAAAAGGTTCTGGAGCATCCAGGCCCTCATGGCCAGACTGTGTAACAGCTTCTTTCCCCAAGCCACAAGACTCTTCAGCTCTCAGGGGCTGGACTGACTTCTCACACACTGCTGCACTTTTATGTTTATCATACACAGCACAGCCAACCGCGTACTTCCCATATACAGTGGTGTGAAAAAATGTTGGCCCCCTTTCTGATTTCTTATTTTTTTACATGTTTGTCACACTTTAATGTTTCAGATCATCAAACAAATTTAAATATTAGTCAAAGATAACACAAGTGAACACAT
>JABJVR010000386.1:11212-21270 GCA_025773905.1 Chitala chitala | reverse complement strand
TTGCTGCTAAGGGTGGCCCAACCAGTTATTAGGTTTAGGGGGCAAACACTTTTTCACACAGGGCCATGTAGTTTTGGGTTTTGTTTTCCCTTAACAATAAAAACCTTAATTTAAAAACTGCATGATGTGGTTACTTGTGTGATCTTTGACTAATATTTAAATTTGTTTAATGATCTGAAACATTAAAGTGTGACAAACATGCAAAAAAATAAATCAGGAAGGGGGCCAACACTTTTTCACACCACTGTGTGTGTGTGTGTATATATATACACACACACACACACGGATGAAACAGATTTTTCTGCTTCCCTCTGGATGTAACAGGGAATGTTAGATTCTTTAATCCCTTTGAACACAGTCTCAGCTGTGTAACACACTTACTGTAAGAACACTGCTAAAGTAAAATAGTACGAATACAAAAAAAAAAAAACAAAAGAAGAGGAGCACCAAACCATTCAGAGCTCACCTTGATTGATGGACAGGACCTTGGAGTGAAAGTTCTTCCCGTTCTCCCTCTTCACCATGTACTCCTCGATAGGCAGCCTGGCACTGCAGACCCCGTCCTCTCTGGCTCTCAGGTAGGTGATTTTCTGCACAGTTTCAGACCGGAGTTTAGCAGAAAGGGCAACTCACTGGCTCAGCGACCAAACTCTCACCTGAGGGTCACTCTGAAAGTGTTTATCTGACCTTTTCCAAAATGTCACAGGGCAAAAACAACAGTGTGAGGATTTTTAACACCTTCTAATGTGCGTGCTTCAGCTGGGCTAAATTACCCAGCCATTCAGGACTTAGCAGATGGCTGTGCTGCAGGGTCTACAGGAAGGCTTCAAGCTGCCAGGAGAAACCACGCGGCTCTCTGAAACAAACCGCAACAGCATCTCACCTTCTGGATGCTCTCGTCGACCAGCCCCCCCAGCACATACACCTTCTCTGGGTCCACATACTCCAGGGCTGAGAGGGACACAAATGGAACAAATCAAAAATGGCTTATTAAAAGCATAAAAATGCTGTGTTTACTGGTACCTGCTCACAATTCTTTTCTGCAACCTCAGAATAAAAAATATATGTAAAAATACCACAGTAAATTTAAAAGCACTTTGTGATGACTGATGCACGAGTAATAAGGTGACCTTCAAAGGCTAAAGCAATCCCAGATAAACAAGAGGTAAATTATGACCTTCGCTGACCCAATACCTTACAGTGCTCACTGGAGGGGGAGATGAGGTACACTAACTCCCTCAAGGGTGATCGGGGGGGGAAAAAAAATTCCCAACAGGATCAAACCCTCCTATCCTTCACTGACTTCATGGGGCTAGGCCTCAAAATGTCCCACTTAAAAACCCAACCTCCTGAAATATACACCAATCAGCAGCCTCCACACCACAGAAATATATACCAATCAGGAGCTTCTGCACCACAGAAATACACACAAATCAGCAGCTGCCGCACCACAGCTTGTTAAAGCTCTGAAAAGGTCTCCCAAACAGAACATGAACTGAAAATCTAAACTTTTCATCCAGGACAAACACTGACCAAAACAGTCTGCATTCTGTAGTCATAATCAGTTATAAAAATGTGGCATAAACACAGGGAAAATACCATTTTGAGTGAATTCTGTGTTTTATTATGGCACAGTTGAGATGCTGAATATTTTTTAATAATTTTGGAATTATTGGCTAAAATATGACAAGTCACAGACTACTCAAGTGAGCTAAGGCTCTGTCCTAGCACTCAAAAACATCCTTGAAGAGGCAGTATCGCTGCCTTCAAACTACAGAGCTCAGTATGTCATCTCACCTTGCTCAGCATCTGGAGTTAGGTAGATGATGCTGTCCAAGGGGAAGAGATCCAGGAAGCTCATCTCTGTCACATCGATCTGAGACCCACAATGGAAGCGTTATGACAGATAATCAGCACATGTGGTACAGCTGGCCCAGCACAGACAATCACAAGCCTGTTTGAACAACTCCGGTCCCTGCCTCATGCCTACCACGTATCGAAGAAAACCATCGTTCATCCGTTGACATTCCTGATAAAGTGGGCCGTCTTTGCTCAGGTCTGTCAGGTACAGGTGGAAAGGCTTGGCCGCTCTCCGGTTTGACCCGTACAGCCGCCTGATCTGGCCTGCAAGCCTGCTGATCTCCTACAAATTCAGGGTTAAAAAAAACCAACGTTTTAAAATCACCACATTAATAATTAAGCTGTAAGGTGCCAATTGAATATTAATTAGTAGATTAACAATGACGCCTTGTATAAAAGGTAAACGATACAGGCCTAGTACTAGACAAAAAAATAACGTTTTAAATCAGTGGAATACCTGAGGTGACTATTACAACTATCCATACAGGTTGTTATAAACTTCACATCAGTTTGTACACAGCAAAATGTCATTTGTACAAATGAAAGCTATATTGCAAAACCATGATGCCTGCCTTAGGAGACATGACGTCTGTCAGGCTCAGATCCACACACAGTTTAGGTCCTGTTGTTCTAGCCTGAGTAAGCCGCTCCTTGACAACAGCCTTGAGGACCCGCTTGCTGTGCCCGAGGCTGTCTACAGCAGTGCCTGTATCACCAACTGGAGTGTATGAAGAAAATTATTATAGTAACTGCACAGTACTTCTGTACTTGCTAAAAAAATATCTGAAGGTAAGGCTCTTCAAACAGGACAATGTGTTAACAGGAATAGAGTAATGAATACAAATATGTGAATCAAAATATTACAAAATGTAAAACTAAAACCATAAATATCCTAACATCATTTTCCATATTAGAACAAACATCCCATTAACCTTTGCCCTCTGGCAATTACGGTCACCTGACACCTCAGCTCGCCGCTGCTTTCTTCTCTCTTTTTCTTCCTTCCTCTTGTTCTTTTTGGCAGCCAGCCTGCGCTCCCAGTTCCTCTGCTTACGCAGGACATTCCTCTGTCGGTTACACAAACACGTGCCCGTTGCAATACTGATAGTCACCGCAATCCTACCTCTCAAGCAGTCCATACATTAACATCACTGAACAGCTCCTACAAATGTGTCTATTAGAATGCATGTCCACCGTGTTTTGGTAAGACGCAACTAACTTCAGAGACGTGCACTGAAACCTGTGGACCTTGCCTGGGTTTAGTTAAATCATAAAATTTACAATGTGTCATTTTTATAGGTCTTAACTGTCATAATTAAGAGTCACATCACTCACAGAGCACGACAGTTCTTCGTTTTCTCGTGCAACATTCCGGGACAACTCAAGGTCGATATGCAGCAAGTCAAACGCGTCTGGGAGTGTCGTCCCGTCCGTTTCTTTCAGTTGTATTCCATCGCTGGTGAAATATTCTTCGCCTAATGTTTCATTGGTATTCATCGTCTCAGCGTGTTCAGAGGGAACACTCATTTACACAACTACAAATATCGTGAATCTAGCTAATGATACATGTGATATAACCAGCTTTAAACGCTGCGGGAAGTCTGAAAAGCATGGACGATTCCGGACGCATCAGTCTTTATTAGTTTTAACGTCTCATTATAGTAGTTATGTTATAGGGTGTAAATGGTTTACCTTTACAAGTTGTGGATCTAAACAAAAAACAACTATATACAGCTTCTGCTTATCATGATTATGAACGTACCGATTCACAGCTCAGGATGTAAAAACCTCGTGTGTACTGTTGTGCGACGCGTGTCTGACGTCATCACGACGCTGCGAACCACCGGAACTTGAAAGTATTTCGTTATTATATGTTTTTTTTTTTTTTTCGAAAATCTAACGTGAATAAATTTTATAAACAACTGATTGTCGAGGACTGTCTTATTCTGTTACTGGTTGCTTTTATTTAATAACTCAGTATATTTGAGCGTGTTTGTAGATTACTGCCACATTTATCACCCCCAGGTGTTAATATTCTGCAACATAGCTGGTGGTCATGCTCACACGAGTAACAGATATTTCATGGTGTTGTCAAAAGTCCGGTATTTTTTAAATCTTAAAAATAGTTTTACTACATTTCACTACAGTTTTAATTTCAGTATCAAAGATGCAAATGGTAGATTCATATATATGTCGTTAGCAACATTTTTGTGCATATTAATTTGTCTTCATTTAAAACTTTAAACATAAAGATTTCGATTAATAAATTTTCACATGCAAACAAGAGCTGTTTGTATTACAGCATGACATGCATTACGAAATTAATCCATAATTACATAATGTCGAGCTTTTTATAATATCGACCTCAAGGACAGTGCATCCTAAGCATACTTTTTTGAGTTTAACAACAAACGCGTATTAAACCATGCATTTATATTTCATATTTAATATAGACTTCACATACAGCGTACAACTTCTCCAAGAAAAGATGCAGCCAGTTCAATTGCGCGCAATGGAAAAGTTACCGTGTTTTCTTAAATACAAAAACTAACCATCTCTTCAAGTTGAATTTATTTAAAAAATTGATGTTTTCATAATTGCGATAAGTTATTTATAAATAAAATGCAAAATTGCTACAGTTTTTTCGTTTTGATTTATCATTTTATTGGAACACAATGGTTATTGCGAGCAATAAATAAGCCGTTTTTTTCCTTACAATTAAAGTGCGCTGGTCGAAGAGCTCAAAATAAGCGGACAAAATAAGAAGTAAGCATATTTTAAACGGCTTGCATTGACACGGTCGCGCTTCTGCTGCTCTCGGATGAGGGGCGGGTCGAGCGGCACATCCTGACCAGGGACTGGCGCAAATACCCGACAGCTCGCTGAAATGGAAAGCGCTCGGAGCGCTCACCAGAGGACGTCCTCAAGTCCTCTGCCTGCTTCTGGATAAACCGTGATTGCATTGTAAGGACGACCAGCTTTCTTCTTCAGCTTCCAGAGGTTCTTCATTTTGTAAATTTGTACAGGTCAGACAAAATTACGTTCAAACGTAATATTCAGCAAGATACAAACACCTGCCAACGTTTATTCCAGCAGGGATGTTGGTGCAGGTGAAATTTTTAACAAAAGTTTTTATTATATATTTTTTTTGTTGCAAACTTTTTATGTAACATTTCGTAATTTATAGATTTGTAAGAACTGTGTGACATTAACTGTAGAAGAGGAGAAGGGAGTAGTTTTTTTTTTTTTTTTTTTAAGTTAGGTGCGATGGTTCCATCTCCTCGTCCCCCATCACTAACTCTCCCGGGTCAATATGAACTCTTCGACAAGGACAGACGTTGCTGTGAACTACCACCTGAAAACGAAGCGAATATATTCCATGCTGTCAAATTTGGGTAAGTACCAGCATAGAACTTAATCATTTGATTACGTCGGAGATGTTATGCAATTATATTAGTTTTATGGTGTGTAAATGGTGTGTATGTTGACCTTCCGTACATCCTCCGTACATCATCAGAGTCATCATCAATAGACTTATTTACAAATATAAAAATTAGTTCTGATTACTTTCTGTACACACTACAAATAACTTCATTTGAAACTCCTGCCTGGTTTAATTAAAAAATGTCAAACAACTTTTCCCGACGTCGGGATTACAAGGATTGAAACCAGGGGTGGAAATCTAATTTCACTCCTGGGGGGGGGGGGGCAGCAAATACAAATATTTCCCAAGAGCAGTTCCTGAGGGGAACATAAATAAAATTGCTAGGTTCACAGTGATATTTTTTTGGGGGGGACATGTCCCCCTGTCCCCCAAGGATTTGCGCCTGTAATTCAAACCAACATTATATGGGTTAATGGATTTTTAATTCGCAGGGCGAATGTTGTGTCAGTCGAGTCTTTCGTAAAGTAGGTAAAACGCCAAAGTTGTAGGATGGAACTTGGAATACATGAACTGTGAATGGTATTTAACAGTACAATACACAATAAAGGCACCCAGTAAATATAAGACTGCGCTATTCTGTTTGTGTTGTTATGGGTGTGTATCCGCAGGCTGCTGGAAGAGTGTAAACGCATTGTCACGATAGGAGGTCCGGTACTGCTGGGTGCACTTGATGACCAGGGCCACACACCAGTGCACTGGGCCTGCCTCATGGGCCACGTGGATGTTGTCCAGCTGTTTGTGGAGGCTGGTGGGCCAGTGGACCTACCCAGCAGGGCAGAGCTGGCTCAGAGGCCCATTCATTGGGCGGCGACAAGTGGACATGTGGCCGTAGTGCATCTCCTGCTGGAAGCCGGGGTCTGTGCTGATGTGACCGACCACAGGGGCTGCACACCTCTGGTACTGGCAGCCCAGAACAGACACACAGAGCTCTGCTGTTACCTCATCGGCAGAGGGGCCCAGGTGCACCTCTGTGATGTAGAGGGGGACAGTGCTCTCCACTGGGCGGCCTTCAGAGGTAAAAGCACTTTATATTGTCTTTTATGTTAATGCACACTTTCATGCATATTTTGCCAACAGCTGTATATATTGAGGCAGTTCAGGGTAACTGACTTTTTTCACTGTGTTGCCAAACTGAAAGCCGAACTGCTTAATAACATCACACTGTCGGACATAAACCACATGCAGGAATGTACTCTCCTACCCTTGGAGCGAGTTCATAGCAAGGGTGTTTCCATTATTTGGATCGAGGCTGGTCACAGGGTAGGGTGCCATGGCGATGCACTTGATTGACAGCCCAGCTGCAGTTTTGTGCATCATCCACAGAGCCCCGTGATGCCTTTGCATCATGAGTTGAGCGTGTTGGTTCTGAACGCAGTCAGATGACACCACTCCCCCGTGTTGTATGCAGACAGAGCTCAGAAGCAGATCTTCAGCTCTGGGGAGGGGGGGGGGCAGTAGCTGTGACATCTCTGGTTTTCTTCGAAAGGAGCTCTGAGGACAAAGGAAATAGAGCACTGTGAATGTCACAGACTCTGCTGCCTCACCAATGGCAAAAAAATGGCTGCTATAGTGCAATTGACATGCAGACATCTTACTGGGATGTGTTTATGCTAACAACCTGCTAGCAATGTCCTGAGTAAGAAATAAGTACACGAAGGAGAACTTAACCTTGTGCTTCATAGTTCCAGGGCCAAAGCGGAGTCACTTACAGGGTTTCGGATTGGCCCCATTAACTCTCTCCGTGGGCAGCAGCCGTGTTGCTGTATATTAACCGTACTGATTCAGGGCAGACAGCCATGTGATCCAGGTCACATCCCAGGTTGGAGGTAGCGGAGGTTCCGGAGTCAGAGGTCCTTTGGCAAGCTTTTGATTTATTATCATGAGCAATGCTTTTGGGTCCATCGCATTCACGGTGCGGCATGTTCGTGTGCCCCCGAGAACACACTTCCTAACACACTACCTCACAGGTACATGTGGTTGAGTAATTAAGCCTGTTCAGAATCCATTCAAATATGCTGTATTTGTTTGTTTGAATCAGTAGATCCATTGAGACATTTTGTGTACTTTCAATTCAAATTTAATGTGTGACTCTTTCATCTTCAAACAGGACATTCTGAACTGGTCCAGCTGTTGATCTACTCAGGACTGGACCCAAAGCATCCAGATCAGTTTGGCCAGGTGAGAATCACATGCATTTGGTTGGCGTCTTTCTCACACCCATTATCGCACACTATTATCTTAAATTAATTAATCTTGTCAGTGTGAACATTTACCTGACCAAGGAGATCTTGTGTGTGTTTTTCTGCACTAACAAACTGAGGAAGATGAAAGCAGGGAGTGAGAGAAGAGCTGCATGACATCCACAGAGATAAAGTTGTGCTTCTGCGCACAAGGATGAAGATGTTGCACATAAAATGCTTCATCATTCTTTGGGTTCTATTTTATAAATTTTTCCGTCCTTGGCATAAATCCTCCACCCCCCTTCCCCCGTATGATGACAGGCTTTCTTAGGCTTGTTATTTTTAAGGGTTAAAAGGGGAGAGTAAGGGAGTGTGGAGATAGGATCTCTGAGCCTCCCCTCACACACACACACACACACACACACACACACACACACAGTTCCACTGGTCTAAATAAAGACTGTGCTGGAGTTTGTCCTCAGTCTCTCCTTAAAACAGGCTGTCGCTGGCAGGACGCTTTCTGTGCGTGCGTGTCTGTGTGTGTGTGCGTGTCTGTGTGTGTGTGTGTGTGTGTGTGTGTGTGTGTGTGTGTGCGTGTGCGCACACGCTGCAGCTGACAGCATGATCGCTGGCACTTCAAGGACGTCTCCCTGGTCCCCTTGCCTCTGTGGACAATCCACCTGCTCTGCTGTATGTTCAGGACAGGCACAGTCATCTTGAATGCATAGCACTTTCATGTGTATTTTTTGTGTGTTCTCTCAAAGGTCTTGAGGAAGAGCACTATACCTTCGCTCCGCCCACCGCCTAAAAGCCCTTAACACATTGATAACATACAGGAAATTCATGCCTCCGTGTGAGGTTAATGGCAGGCTCATTACTGGGACATGTTGCCAGTCCGTCTCAGAGCAGCATTCACGCACACTTGGTCAGAATCACACACACACACACTTGGTCAGAATCACACATCACAGACAGATCAGAGTCACTGGTTTATCTGAATAACCTTGTGGTTAGATTATCCCGAGGAAGCTGAATGTTTCTAGACCGTCTGTGCAAACACGCTAAAGCAGAGTGCTAACTCGTTATGCTTCAATAAACTTAATGGTTATTAAATGGTTGTGATAGGTACGTATGCCTAGAGATGGCCCAGGAAGGGCGGCTGACCGTGCTCTGTCCTGGTCACCAGATTTGTCACTGACTCTCTGTAATGTTTATGCATTAAATCCTTTAGGACTGCAGTGAGTCACGACCCAATTTAAATGCATCTTCTGTAGACTACAAAGAGTTTTGTGAATCTGCAGAAGTTCTTGACTGTTTCGGCCCTCTGTGTGTGTGTGTGTGGGTGTGTGTGTGTGTGTGTGTGTGTGTTTATGAGGAGTGACAGATGGATAGTACGAAGGGCGTCACAGTGAAATTTCCGTCTCCCTCGGGCCGTGATGTTATCTCCTGACCACCTAAAGACAAAATTACCATGTTGTCGTTTTAATTGGATGCGCTATTTTTACATATTTATATTTCCCTGCTGCTTTATGGTTTAAAAAAAATTGATTCATGCTAAATAATTTTTGAAACAGCTTTATGCTGAGCAGAGGATTCCAAATTGTATGTATCGCTGTTTGATGAGCTGGTGGGTTAACTGTAGGACAGGTAGCCTAATTTTATTTACAAAAGGCCACCTGGTAAAAAGTTCTTTATACACCAAATCTGTTTGTGTGAATAGTACACTTCAGCCAGAAAAACAGGTCTTATGGAAAGCTCTTAGGCTTGTTTGTATCTGAACATGGTTTACTGCCATAACTGAGAAGGATCATGAACCAGAATTGGCCTGAAAAATCTAGTAGTTTAAAAGGTGAAAAGTATTTAGCTGCACACAGATGTCTGCCCATCAGTCTTTGTATTTTTAATGGTTTAAATTGAAGACTGGCTGATGACTTTGTGTGGGGAGGGTGGCATTTCGAATGGATAATTATGCTGTGGATGTGCCCCTCTCTGACAGACTCCGCTGCACCTGGCTGTGCTGAGTGGTGACGTGCTGACTGTGCAGCTGCTCTGCGAGCAGGTGAGTGTGTGTAGCCGAGCACAGCCCTGCCCACTTTCCCATCCTTTCCACGTCCCCACCCAATCCCTGCCTTGCCCCCCGCCTCATCTCCGCCCCGTCCCTTTGATTTCACAGGCCACAAATCAGCCTGTCAATGATCGCTATGAGGAAGGCAAACAGGACTTCGTGAACATTCATATGCAGTTGAAGCAATACTAAAGCAGTCTTTTAATGTATATATAGAAGGAGGAATTGAAAGCACAGCTAATCTTGTGGTTTGCATGCTTGTTCCTGCAGTGAAGACATACGCATTACAGTAATGTCTCTCCTTCTGTAAGTGTAATGAAGGCTGATGTATGTTCTGCTACTGTGTTCTCATTTCTGTGGGTCTCGTTCCTAGGTTCCTAGGGTTCATAGGTTATGCATGTGTGTTTGTGTTGTTTAATAATAGCTAATTTACACGTCTCCCAGTCACCAGTGCGTGTGTAAGGGAACACGTCTCCCAGTCACCAGTGCGTGTGTAAGGGAACACGTC
>JABJVR010000386.1:0-11112 GCA_025773905.1 Chitala chitala | reverse complement strand
ACACGTCTCCCAGTCACCAGTGCGTGTGTAAGGGAACACGTCTCCCAGTCACCAGTGCGTGTGTAAGGGAACACGTCTCCCAGTAGGCAGTGGGTCTGTAAGGGAACACGTCTCCCAGTCACCAGTGCGTGTGTAAGGGAACACGTCTCCCAGTCACCAGTGCGTGTGTAAAGGAACACGTCTCCCAGTCACCAGTGCGCGTGTAAGGGAACACGTCTCCCAGTCACCAGTGCGTGTGTAAGCGAACACGTCTCCCAGTCACCAGTGCATGTGTAAGGGAACACGTCTCCCAGTCGGCAGTTGTCACTGGCATCTAGTGACGACACTGCCACGTCATTTAATCTCTTTAGCTATGGCACAGACACAGGCTGCAGTTATGCCCCCCTCCAACCAGGAAATTACATTTCCGGACCCCATTCTCACCCCCCCCCCCCCACCACCACCAACTATAGGGCCACAGACAGGCAGATATCACAGAATTGCAACTCAGTGGGGCATCAGCACAAACTACACGTCACCCTCTGATTCGTAAAGTCTGGTAATGGTCCGCCGTATTATGGATCACAGCGGTTTACAGCAGGGGTTCATAACCAGTAACATGGCCATTAACATGCTTGCGTCACTGTGGCTAGGAGATTCCCTTTTGTGTTGAGCTCTGTCCACAGTGCCACTTCAGCTTTTAATGTGTTAAGTAATGACCTGTACATTGCCCCAGCCTTTGAGATCCGCAGCTACTGTTTGTAAGAATTGAAGATTCTGGGGTCTCTATGTTACTTGAGTGTTCCAGTACATCTGTCCTTCAGGACTGGGTGTATTTTTTTTTCCTGTGCTTTGAAAACACTAAGAAAAGTGTGACTAAACAGTTACATTAGCGGTCAAGTAGAGGTTGCAGAGCTTATTCTGCTGAGTAGTGTCTGCTTATTTGAGATGCTGCTGCAGTGTTGCTGGACATGGCAGACGACCCCAAGTTGTGTCATGTTTTTTTTTTTTTTGTAAATACACAGCTGTTGTCAGCCTCCTGGAGGGCTCCGTGTGTCTGTGCACCACAAGGTTGTAGGGTCATTCTCTGGACAGTACTGTGACTCAGTTTTTTGGAGAATATTCCTGAATTACAGACAGGCATTCCTATTGCAGCACTCACACACAACTTAGTTTGTACAAGAATCACTTTTGTCTTCAAAAAGAGAAAGAAGCATAGTGAGCCGAGGTTTCCATGGTGTGTAGTGTTTTGGTTTGATGGGGTTGTATGCTGCAGCACTTAATCACTAACTGGATAAAATCTGTCCAGTAAAGTGGTCGCACCTGTCCAGCATTGTTTATAGGTTATCACCTGTAACTTTTGTGGTTTTGCAGTGTTTCTGCACAGTTTTGGGCCTGAGTAGTGAAGAACAGTATCTGGCCTAGGAGTTGAATGTTTTCCTGTCCAGTTTTACATGATATTTGAATAGAGCCCTGAGCTGATGCAAGTTTGAGAGTTTGACATGGTGATGTAATTATCCTGTGGGAGCCAAGTGTACAAACAGGATATCTAGTCAAATGTCTACCTGTCTCTGCACCCTTAGGATCGAGGTGCAATTGTGCTACATTTCATTGACAAAACTGAACCTCTAAATCTCTTAGCGTTGATCCTTGTTTGTTGATGTGATCTGCTGTGTTCTAATGAGTGCCGAGTATGAGGCTGAACACAGCTAGTACAGGAGGCAGTGATGGTCCTGAGTAAATAAACAATAAAGAAAAAAAATATTAATGAGGCCCAGGAGTGGTGATTCTCATATAACACAAATTTAAGCACCTTAAAATACATAATGAAAATTTTTCTCAGATTTCAGAACAAAGACAAATCTCTACAAAATTAGTTAAAACCTCTAATTTGTTCATTATTTAATTGTTTCTAACGAATGACTCTGCAGCTCCATTTGACTGGTACTGTTTCCCCTGCGGCCCTTTTCGAAGGCAGATTTTTAGATTTTGGTGTCATATTTTCTCTGTTAATGTTTAATTTTCTCCAGTAAATTTAAATCATGTTTACTAGATCAGAGACACTCATGTGCCACAGAGAGCTCTTACTATAGTTAATTCCAAACACTCTTTTGAATCATGTTTTAATACTACTCGTACACGCAGAACGTTTGTCTTAAAAAGCTGCACTTCATTGAAAAAATTGTGTTGAAAAAACAATTTGCTGTTATTTTTGCCAATCAGCCCTGAATAAAAGGCTGAAATGAACACTAGTAGGTGGGAGGACATTCTGTTGGCTTGAAGTGGCACAGCGCTTCATCGTCTTGGCAGGGAAAGACAGGAAGGTGACCTGATTCCTGATTGTTCACACTGGGAGGCAGCTAGTGAGCTAACTGTGCTAGCACAGGCCGGGAGCCTGTGCAACTTCTGTCCCTGTCTGTTTCAGCTTCGTTCTTCATTAGTTCACCGACATGAGGCTAGTCCTCTCTCAAAACTATTTTACTAATATACAGAATTTATTTCACAAGCTGTATATGGGGTAGGATCTTATCTAGATCAAGGTGAGTTTGATTTCAGAGTGCTGGAGGAGGCGTGTGGAGATGTGTAGAAGTCCCAAGTGGGCGAAGGTGAATGGTGTGCCGTCCTTCTGCGTTTTTCCCCTGACAGGAGGGTGTGGCTCTGGAAATGGAAGACAGAAACGGGGACACGCCTCTGAAGCTATCAAGGACTCGGAGGCGAGATGACATAACTGCCCATCTGGAAAGAGCGCTGTCCCGGTCCAGTCAACGCAGTCTCAGTTTTGATTGGAGGTAAGACTAGGCTTCGCTCTGTTCAGGTTTCAGTTAAAGCTCTAATTTAGCCGTAGATTTACTGAAACATCTCAGTCAATTCAATAATCGGAGACTTGTGGAAATCCATTCTTCGTACCTCCTCCCCAGTAGCATGCCTGGTTTTAACTGGTCAAGCTGGACCCACAGAGGGAGTAGTCTGTTCCAGTTAGGACTGAAGTCTTTCTGTATACTGGTCCATCTGTCTAGCAGCCCTGTGCTGCTTTATATTACGCTCTTGTGGAGAGGTAGAGCATCGATTCCCTTGAGGACTGGATGCCTTTTTACAGGAATCCTCTGTCACTTGCCTGTTCAGAACTAGAATGACTATTGATTTGACACAGTTGTTTATTCAAGGGCTCTTGGCATAGTCAGTGGTTCTTGCCAGATTCACAGATAGTTTGCCCTTTGCGTAATCCTCAAGGTCTTGGAGTTACAGCTCCCACCCCAGACACCCAGGCTGCCAGAGAGACTGACCAGAGATAACTATATCAAAACTGGCCATAGAACCAAAGTGTGATTGATCCAGTTACAGCAGGCTGACTCAGACTGCTTCCAGTAGACACAAATGAAAGTATGATGGAATGTAATGCTTGTCTCCTGACCAAGGGCGTTGATAAAATGTTCTAAATAAACTTTAGTCTCTCGAGTGGTATGTGCTATTTTAGTGCCTTCGCCTGCACTTTGACTATTTATGGAATTTTTATTCCACAGTCGTGTTATCTGCTCATCTTCGTCGATTCATACAATCGTATGGTGCTGTGCCGCACGCTTCTAGGTTGTCATCTTCGTGTGATAATTGCGAGGCTTTTGTTAGCAGAAGAGAACGTGGGGGAAAAATGCAAAGATGTTGTTGGTATATACAGACACTATTTATTGGGTTAGGATGCTTTCCACTTTATTTTTTATTTAGTAAGCTTTAAAAATTCACTGGCTCAGCCATGCTTCCTTTCAAGAGAATCTGTTTGAGTACAGCTCATCATTACATGTATATATATGCGCGCACACACACGCACACACACACACACACACACACACACACACACACACACACACATATATAAAGGATATATTCTGTACGTGATACAGCCATGAATTAAAAATAACATAACTCATGTTTTCTAAGCAAAGGCCACACAACAGAACAACATACAAAACAGGCCCGGCCTGACCTGGCAGGTGGGATATGGCAAAGCACGCCATGTCTAAACCTACCACAGAAGTACGCATAGAAGCTTTCATGAGTCATTCCTAAGAGAGAAAAGTAATGTGTGATAAGCAACACACCATCTTCACATACATTTCTGCTGTGCATTTTTGTAAAGAGTGTAATGTCTATTACCCACCACATCCATTCTCCAATAAACCAAGTGCTGACGAGAGGACTGAACAAGTTCAGTTGGCAGATTGGGCTTCACTAAGACGTTATATTTGTGTGATATTGGGCTGCTTAAACCACACTGGCAAAGCCTTGAGCATTCAGAAACCTTGTGGGTTAGAAGAACATTGGCTAGAATATTGTCATTGTGAGTTGTCCACTGTTGTTTAGGTGACACTGAAATGGGATTACACATTTTGGTGTTACTGCCCTGTGTAACACCAAAATGTGCAATAAAAGGCACGTTTGGGTGTTTTTCACAATAACTTTATAAAATTTGGGAGGAATGGCATCAGGGGTGCCTAGCTGCTCCTTTGACTAGAGGCAGGTAGCATTGGTGACACGGAAAACACTGAGCCTCTTGTAGTCACTGCTGCTCAAGTGAACCTGTGATGGATAGACAGACACTGAGAGTCTGGTCATCCCAGCTGGCTTGAGTGAGCCTGTGATGGATAGACAGACACTGAGAGTCTGGTCGTCCCAGCTGGCTTGAGTGAGCCTGTGATGGATAGACAGACACTGAGAGTCTGGTCGTCCCAGCTGGCTTGAGTGAGCCTGTGATGGATAGACAGACACTGAGAGTCTGGTCGTCCCAGCTGGCTTGAGGTAGCCGGTGATGGATAGACAGACACTGAGACTCTGGTCGTCCCAGCTGGCTTTAGTGAGCCCGTGAAGGACAGACAGACACTGTGCACAGATCAGTAGCAAGCAGTTTGAGCACTTGGCAATGTCATTGTGAAAGATTCTTAACAGGCGTCTTTTGAATTTTCTTCTACTTTTCTTTAAATCATGAAAAGTACTTTGGCTACACAGGCAGAACAGTGTCTTTTTAAATAGGAGTGATCCTTCTCTTGATTGTCCTGTAAGTGTAACCTCACTGAAAGCATGCTGTCAGCCAATAAACCCAGTAAAATAAAACGTGTATTTTTTTAAACTCTTGCCATTTTGCTTTGGCAGTGCTTTCGTGTTTGGTCCGCCAGGCAAATCTAAAGGGCCCATCTTGTTTCTCTACGCTTGCCTGTTCCTCTGGGGATACCCCACCTACTTCTTCAAGGTAAGGTCCCTTTTGTCTTTGATCATCAACCTCTGCTGAGTCCTGTAATGCACATGTGCTTAACTCTTTCATTCCCTGGCGACTGAAAGCGATCGAACGCATCACACCGGAGTTCTAGACTGCTCTGTCAGCGTTCTGAAAAGCCTATAAATGTCTGTGGTGGCCCTGTGTCCTCCATAAACAGAAATATGTTAGTCAGATATATATGTTAGACTAATAACCTGTCGCTGGTTGATGGGCAGGGAGTGTAGTGTGTCTGGGCTGAATGTTTGTGTGCATGTGTGTGCACGTGTGTATGTGTGTGTGTGCTGTGAGTTGTGAGAATTAACATAACCGCAAGCTCTGCCCCCCACCCCACCGCTAACCAATAGCATTCCCTCTGTCTCCGCTGTGCAGATTGCCTCTGTGTCCTTTAACAAGCTGTGGGAGTTTCATGTGGCCTTCCTGCTTGCCAACGCGCTGATGTGGTTTTTCTTCCTAAAAGCTTCCCTGATGGACCCAGGTTTCCTTCCCCGAGACAGTAAGGAATACGAGCAGGCCATTAGACAGGTAACGGACCCAACTCGTCCGAGGCCTTGGAAAGGCACGCAGGCAGACTTGCCCACTTAGGAAACACGCACACGCACACACACGTGCTGTGATCGCACAGAGCTGTGCGTGTGACATACTCAGGACCAGAAAACAAAGTCTGACACATTTGTTTAGGAGATCAAACATTTCAGCCTCATCCTTCAAACCTCTACAAATACGTTTGTGTGCTTCACAAGTCACATTCTGAATCCCACTTCACTGAGCTCATATCTGACATCCACATCACTCAAATGCAAGTTTTTCACCATTACTATGGTACATCAGTGTTATGGAAACAAACATAGTATCTAGTTAAGAGCACACTCATGTATGTCCTTATTATTACATATTAGTGTATTTACATCCAGATATGGATAGAACATGTCAAAGGGGTATATATATGTGTGTGCGTGTGTGTGTGTGTGTGTGTGTGTGTGTGTGTGTTTGCACATCTTTCAGTACGTCAGTTACCCTCCAGAGTTACCCTCCAGAGGTTTTTTCCTCCACACTGTAGAGTTTTTTGGTTCTTTCCTTTGTAGTCGACTGGCTTTAACCTTTTACAGTCACACACGTGCATACACATATAGTGTAAACGGTGCACACACAACACAGAGACACTCACATGGCCCCGCCCTCTATAGGCGGTGCTGTGCCAGGACTGGAGGCGGGGCGGGACTCCTCTCATCAGGCTGTGCCACACCTGTCACCTAGTCCGGCCTCTGCGGGCCAAGCACTGCCGTGTGACAAACCGCTGCGTGGATCACTTTGATCACTACTGTCCCTACGTGTACAACGCCGTGGGCCGCAGGAACAGGTACTACAGGAGCAGGTACCGCTTGGACAGGTACCGGGCCAGGTGGGCACACACCGCGCCTGTCCGCTGTGTGCCCTGCGTACGCGTCTTCGTTCAGACTGCATGGCTGTAATTTATCCTCTCACACACATCAAAGGTAATTTACGCCCACTGAGATAATCACTGTATTCTAATGAACTGTTATGCCAGCAGGGGGCGTAATTTTTATTCAGTGCGAATTTCGAGTGCAGTATATGGACGTCGAGATCCCAAAGGTGATGCTGTTGTGCCCATTATTGGACTGTCAAAATCTGATCCTCAAGTTGTGTAATTGGATCATTTTTAAACTTGCGTTTGCAATTTGGGTGGATAAGAGCGTTTGCAATACTGTATTATTTATTGCAGTTCTATTCCTGTGTCGATGGAGGATATGATGAGCAATGTTGAATGCGGGAAAAAATGTTTCTGTGGCAATGCAGGTTATAAGCTTGGCTTGTAAGTATTGGAACTGGGCGGCCTGCATTTTTGCATGAAAAGGTAAATGACGTAGCATACAGGTTGGGAACATCTGACCTGTGGACAATTTGTGCTTATAAACAGACTGCCATAAAGCCTGTAATATTAAAAATTTGAGTTAAACACAATGGTTTGTGGCAGCATGATGGTGTGGTGGTTAGCACTGTTGCCGCACACCTCCAGGCCTGGGGTTCAATTCCCGCTTTGGGTCTGTGTGCGTGGAGTTTGCGTGTTCTCCCTGTGCTTGGCGGGTTTTCTCTGGGTGCTCCGGTTTCCTCCCACAGTCCCAAAACATGCGGATTAGGTTGATTGGTGTGTCTAAATTGCCCGTAGTGTGTGTGTGTGCGCGCCCTGTGGTGGGTTGGTGTCCCCTGCCCTGCGCCCTATGTGCTCTGGGATGGGCTCCAGGCTTCCCCCGCAACCCTCACCAGGAAGAAGCGGTTAAGATAATGGATAGACAATGGTTTGTAATGTACAAGCCCACGTGCCAGTTTGTGATGCTTATGAAAATGTTGCATGACTTCAGCTCAAGGAAGGAGAACATTTCCTGCCATTTTAAGTCACATCAGGGTTGCTGTTAACACTGTGCTGAATGTATCTTTTCGTCTGGTCTAAATTTTTATTTATCATTGTAACCACGCCTCCTAATCATGAATCTCATGCAAGTTCTGATGATGAATTAAATAAAAAGGAAACGATCACAGCCAAAAACATAGTGGAAATAATGAATAAATTGGCACGGCACTGAATGTAGATACTTTTATTATTACACTATAATAATAATATCTTTATTATTAATATTTTTATTATTATTATTATTTACTGTATAATTATGTTTATGATGTTTTATTGTATTTGGAAGTGTTTTATAAGTACAGATATGTAGAATATATACTGTATATTCAGGGGTGGCCAGCCACGGTCCTGGGGGGCCCCCAGTGGGTGCAGCTTTTTTTTTCAGCCAATTCAGTTATTTAGTTTTACAACTATCTTAATTAAATATCAATTACATCATTCATTGCTTATCCTTGTTCTCCATGATAATTTGTCTGTGCTTAGTTGTTTTAAATTATTGAGAGTTACAAAGAAGAAAATTAATTGCGAGACTCTTGTGCTTTATGATCGGTAACATAATTGTAAACCACACGTTACGATGTCTCTCTAATTGCAGAATTATAGCAGAAAATGTGTGGATAATTTAGCAAGCTGTTTAATTCAAACCTGTTATTGTTAACTGTATTTAAATTGTATTAATTAATTAATGAATAGCAGAAACAGGTGCCAGTAACAAAGAATGCTTAAGCAGCGACTTAGGTGATTATTTACAAATAGATTAAAATATACCATATGTTTAAATATGTTTTAAAAATTAAGCAACGTCAATAAGTATTTGTCATGCTTTTAAAATCCTTATTTGAAATGAAAAAAAGCTTCTGGAGAATTACTTGGTCAGCCAGTCATCTTCTATACCACTGCATCCTGTTAAGGTTTGTGGGGAAGCCTGGAGCCCATCCCAGAACATTAGGGCACAGGGCAGGGGACACCCAGGGCAGGGTGCCAACCCACCACAGTGCGCACGCATGCACACACACACACACACACTATGTGCAATTTGGAGACACCAATCAACCTAACCTGCATGTCTTTGGACTATGGGAGGAAACCGGAGAACCCGGAGAAAACCCACCAAGCACAGGGAGAACATGCAAACTCCACGCACACAGACCCAACGTGGGACTCAAACCCCAGGCCTGGTGATGCAAGGTGATAGTGATAACCACCACGTCACTGTGCCCCAATGAATTATTGGGTCAACACAGTAATTGTACAAAAAACTAAATTTAAAAGAAGTCATTTAACCATTGACTTTTTTTGTATAATTGTTATAATTGTGTCAATCAAGAAATTATGGCTAAATTAAGCTTTATTCATTTTTAAAAAGATGTCTAGGACTTGATGATGCTTCTTAGCATTTTTTTAACAATTATGATATACTTTGATCTTTTAATCAATTGTTTGTTAATGACCACTTATGTCACTGCTCCTGATTAAACATTCTTAATCATTGGCACCTGTTTCTGCTGTTAATTTATTACAATTTTAATGCAGCTAATTATTCATTTTAATAAAGCACCATGCTCAATTATCCAGAATTTCTACTCTGATTCTGCACAAGAGACTCACTTTTAACTTCTTTTCACTCAAATGATTAAAGACAACTAAGTGCAGACATATGCAAATAATCAGGTAAAGAATACAGAGAAGCAAGGATATAATTGATATTTAATTGAGATAGTTGTCAAATTAAAATAAATGATCTGGCTGTACGAAAAACCTGCACCCACTGCGGCCCTCCATGACCGTGATTGGACACCCCTGTTGTAGAGCCTACATTCTGCTGAGAGCGCTGCTGGTGGGAGGTCCCTCGGTATATGACAGACAGCCCTCTCTTTGTTGCCTTTCCTACAGAGTACACTTCCTGGGTTTCCTGAGCACCCTGAGTATGAACTGCTTCCTGGGTCTGTACCTATGTGTGGACTGGTTCTCCACTGTGGGTCGCAGCCTCTTTGTTGGTGCAGGATTCATCTTCATGGCTGTGGTCGGAGTGATAACAGCCATCATGGCAGGAATCTGTGTAAGCAGTGATACATCTGTTTTCCCAGAATCCCCTGTTTCATTTTCAGAATTATCTCCTTTTTTCTATACTTCTTGTTGCAGTTTATAAAACTTGCCAAATACTTTAGGTTTGTTTCTACTTTAATACATTGCATATAACGTATAAAACTTTTGGACTTGACTTTTTTTTTTCTTTTTCTGCATATTAAATTATTATCCACAGAATGAAGTACTGTGACTTTGATACTTCAGATTATAAGAAGGCTTTTATTACTGTGCCGGGTTACGCTGAATTTCTGTAGTTAAGTTAAATATTGTGGTCAGGAAATGGGTAAAATATAGACTCGTTTCAGCTGTGTCACTATCTCAGTGGTTCTCACAGGTCTATGGTCGGAAAACCACAAATACCAAGCTTCACGGTGGACCACTCGCAGTATGCCTGCATGTTCCTACGCTGTTGAAGCAACCCTCACTTAATGTAGTCAAAATAACTAACTTTGAACCAATTTTTATGAAAGGTACTAATATTAAAATAAATAGTTTGATATTATTCAGTATTATTCATATTCTTTCCTTTCTCCTAATTGGTGGTGATGGGAGAGAGAGAAGCAGTACTGTGTGGTTTGGAGGCAGTGGTGCTGACTAACAGACAGGAGGCAGAACTGTAGGGAGCAGAGCTGAAGATGCTGAGGTTCTCACTGGGAGTGACGAAGATGGACAGGATTATAAATTAGCATATCAGAGGGACGGTGCAGGTAGGACGGTTTGGAGACAAAGTGAGAGAGGCGAGACTGGGACGGCTTGGGCACGTGCAGAGGAGGGATACAGGGTGTACTGAGAGATTAATGCTGAGGATGGAGCTGCCAGGCGGGAGGAGAAGGGGAAGGCCAAGGTGGAGGTTTATGGATGTGATGAGGGAGGACATGTGGGTTTCTGGTATGACAGGTGAAGATGCAGAGGACAGAGAGGAGATGAATGGTCCACTGCGGTGACCCCTAATGGAGCAGCTAAAAGAAATGTAGTAGTAAGACTAAACATGCACCATATGGTGCATGTTTAACCAATAGTTTAACAGCAGATATATTAATACTACAGTTACAAATAATCTGCAACAAAAGATGTATTTATTAATATTCAATCAGTAATGTTGTTCCAATTAAACAACAGGTAAACTGACTGAAATATCAGAACCTGCATAACTCTGACTCTTACAGAATGCATGTAATGCATTTTTTCCGTCAGCTGCTGTGGTTCATGGAGTTAAAAGGCTTTTTGTGGTGGCTCTATCACAAACATACACTCACTGGCCACTTTATTAGGTGCACCCTGCTAATACCGGGTTGGACCCCCTTTTGCCTTCAGAACTGCCTTAATTCTTCGTGGCATAGATTCAACAAGG
>JABJVR010000385.1:0-21271 GCA_025773905.1 Chitala chitala | reverse complement strand
AGACCCAAGGCGGGAATTGAACCCCAGGCCTGGAGGTGCACGGCGACAGTGCTAACCACCACGCCACCGTGCCGCCGAGTTCTTAATCATCCTAAAATTAATTAAAAATTTAACTATGAGGACATCCCTAAATTTTTTGTAAGTGATGGCTTCATAATATGGTGAGGAGCAATGAGATTTGGTTCCACCAAAAGACAGGAGACTTATACCCTGCCAGCATTAATTAGGCTTTGATCTTTGACCTTCACCATTAGAAATATGCACTCCATTTATTAGCCACTTATTCTGTTAGTAGAAATGAGTTTTTCAAATGCTTCCTTTAATCCATTCAGGACTAAGCGAAGGTGTTGTCCCAGCTGAACAGGAACAAGCAGAATTGCCTTACTTCTGCAGCCTCAGACCGAGATGATGTAAGCGTGACAGAGGCATGGTTCTGGGGTCATGGTCACCTGTCAGCACACTAAGACAAATCAAGCAGCAGAATTGTGAACTCGAGAGCAGGCCTGATTTGTAATGTGCAGAGAGTGCAGATAGCAGTGAGCAAACTGCATACACACACAACCATGTTGTTTTCCAGTAATGAAGACAAATATCGCTTTCTTTCTTGTTCGGTTTTTGAAAGGGTGTGTGCTGCTATGCCATCACCAGAAATAAAAGTTCTGTATAAACGAAAATTAGGTTGAATAAAAAATGGAATTTACAGCAAACCTATCTTAAAAATGTGCATGTCCTATAGCCTGATGTGCAGAGACACCTAAACTGAGTTGCAATGTTGCAATTTCTGCTCTCCAAAACAGCAGCAGCACGTTCAGTTAATCTGAGATGAAAAACTGAATGTCTGACACTTATTCTGTCCTCTGTTTGGCCTCAGTGAATAACACTGCCTACATCACATAGTCACTGTGTCTTTAGAAAGGGAAGTGAGCCAGCCATGAGCGCTGCCGCACTGTTCATCTACTGCTTGCTATTTCATCTCATGCCGCATTGTCGCCTGCCTCAACAGATCTCTGTTTATAGGCAACTCGTGTGCAGGGCCAGGCTGCCTAACAGCTTTACTGAAAGTTAAGCACTCAGCAATATCAGATTATCCCCACACAAGAGCTACAGTACTAGCAGGTGCATCACTGAAAATCTAAAACATGGGGGGGGAATAAATCAAATTTCCAACAAGGGAACTCTATATATTTCATTGAGAATTTCTGTAGCACACAAACTTTCTTGATGCAACAGAACAGTCATGAAGCTTCCTTATGTATTATGCAGCAGCCTGGATTGTCATTGGTGAAAAAGTGACGCTGAAGACAAAATTTCACAAGCTTGGCCTCTTTGTTGATGGCCAGTTGACAGCTATAGAAGAGGCCCCTGTTACAGAAGAAGCTGTCTTACCTGTGTTCCTGTCTCAACACCTTTTCAGGCTCTCCTGTGGTTAAACAGACAGGCTCTGAAACAGAACGCCCTTGTCTCAAAAGCTAAGCCTTCTGTTCAAGCTTTCAAGTTGGCTGGGTCCCTCCTCAATCTTTTTGTGACCTTGCAATTGGGATGGTGGAGATGCAGGTTGAGAAAAGGCTTGATGGAAGTGTTTGTGAGGTCCCTTCTGGTCCTAGACTCTCCTGGGTTCTAGGTGGTTGGGGTGTTGGTTCTGAAAGGCAGGACAGGGGACTGACTGGAACTGCTCCACTCACAGCCCCAGTTGTTCAGTCCTGGAAAGACTCCGTCTCCATGACAAAGGCTCCGCCTTCACCAAAAAGACTGCTTCCCTTTTGCTTCTCAGGTTGGGTTCTGATGAAACAGTAGCAAGAGAGAAGGGGGTATAGTGACACAAGCTGGACAGAAGGAAATTACAGCCAGGCCAAGTAAAAAAACACTTTGCATAGACCTCATGCACATTCTGTACTCTAAAACTATTTGAAACTAACCCCCCACTCAACAATTTTCATTTTACAAGCAGTTCACTTCCTGTTGCATGTATTGTTAACACATCTTATGCAATCCTTAGACAGAGCATCTATTATAATTAGGGATAATTTGAAATAAATTTGAATGTGAACAACCGTAATGTGCTTTTATCTGTCAACATTACAGAAGATTACTGTAATTGGATTTTTACCACACCTGCAGCAAAACAGCCGGACAGAGGCTTCCTAACCCCAGTGCTGACTTGCACAAATCTGCGTATCTAAAGATTTTAAAAGTCTGCTGAAGCAAATCAAAGACTACAGAGCATCCAAAAAAAGATCAGCAAATCTGTAGGGATATTGCTAAAATAACTCCAGTGAGACATTATCTAAGATGTTACTAAAGCTTCAGATATGGTGAGGAGATGCAATTTCTAATCTTTCATGAATGCATCCCTGCATTTTAAATGGTATATGCTAAAATTTTTACTTGATAGTTTTAGTTGATAGTATTGTCCTTTTAAGGGCATAATGATGGCAGCCTGACTGAATGAAAGCCGCACCTCTGTCCCACACACATCATGTTTCTTAGCATTAGCCTGGTGCTCCTGTGCACCAGATGAGTATTTAAAATTAAGCAGAACGACAAGGACAGTGAGGTCAGCTACTTGTGTATCTAATTCAAAGGCAAAAACATGTAGGAGAGTGCAGGATTAGAAGAGAGAGAGACACAGGGAAGAGAATAAGATAAACAGAAGCCATGGACAGGAGGCTCCAGGGAAGACGTTTAGGTCGGCCAGTAGATTAATCCAGAAAAAGGTAAAAAAAATAAAACAGTAGGAAAGGAGGTTAAGATATTCAGTAAGAGATGAAAATGTGGCTTCGATCTGCCTAGGACCAGATCAATAAGGTGAGAGACCATGACTGCACTTTTGTGAGACAGAATGGAGGACTGACAGATTGGAAAGGAACAGAAATGGAAGGTATGTGTGGGAGGCAACCACATGGGGGGCAACTAAAGAAAGAGAACTGAGTAAAAGTGAGTATTCGAGAGTAAATTGACACAATAATGACTGACACCTACAGGTGGAAGACTGAGGGTTATAGGAATCATCTTAAATCAAAATTTAAACTCACTAAAGGTAAGAAAGGGACGTTGAAGAATGCTGTAAGATAAGTGGGGAGCGCTGGTCTCCCTGGCAACCTCTGCCGTACCTCTCCCTCTACTCCTTCATCATTCACCCTATTTTTGTGTTTACCTCCTCTTCCCCCCCATCCTGCCCTCCCTTTCCCGCCACACACTCGGACCATCCAAGCATATCACGTCCTGTCTGGTGCCCCAGTAGGAGGGGGCGGGTGAGGGGGGGGTGACACATCGACCTGCCAGCTGTCCCGTCACCTCCAGCATGCCTGCTTAGAATGGTTAGTAGGCACTGAGAAGACGGGGTGGGGAGAACAGCCACGTCTCTTACTGCTATTCTGTCGCAGACCTCTGGGGTCACACCTCAACGTCGAGCCACGGCACAGGCAAATGCCCGCCTGCCATTGCTGCAGGGCAGGAGTGCCAAAGGACACAGGAGCCTGAATTGATAACAGCTGCCTTCAGATGCCACAGCAACAGCCTTTTTTTATTGTAGCTACTGTGTGGCTGAGCTGGACAAAAATCAAAAGTTGTGTTTACTTTTTTAAATTAGACACTGTCCTAAAAATGTGTAGGACATTTACAACAAAAATAAACCGTGAAACTCTTCTAACAACTGTAGCTGGGTCAGTGCTGGCTTCAACAAATTCGCCTTTCAAATATCTGACTAACTACTGGTACACAATAAACACTAGTTCACAAACAGATAGTTCAGTTGTTAAGAACATGGTGTGGGAAGTTGAAGAATTATTGCCAACTTTCATGTAGACCGTTATTAATGTAATTAATCTCAGCAGCTCCAGATAAAATTTTTCCCCATCATGTGGTCTGAGGTTTAAGATGTTCTACATGCAAGTGTCAGCAAAGCAAATGAAAAAGTAAATAAATAAAAATTAGCAATAGCATGAAATAGCAAAAACTTATTGGAGTAGTCACACACAAATGAAATATACACATTTCAAAGAGTGCACGTCAAACAGAGCTGACATAATTGAGCTGCACCCAGTGGTGACCCATTTCTCATCTGAGGCCTATCAAAAGACTTGGCTTTACAATCCAAGCAGAGTTGCAGTCATTAAGGCTTCAAAACATACACGGTGCTGTATTACATATTTATTAGTTACGTATGCGTCCCAGATTAAGGGGGGAAATGAGGTCAGTTTATACATGATGTAAGTTTAGCACAAAGGCAGGCGGTTCAAAACTTTGATTGCCAATGGGGAAAATTACTCCTTTCTCCTGATTTCACGCTCGCTGTTTGAACCAGAGAGTACGCTGGCTCACATGAGGCCCCAGCCCCCAGTCACGCAGCAACGGCCGGTACTGGATCAGGAGATTACCCAAACTGCATTGCTCTGTGGCAAAACATTTTTGGTTCCCCTGCCTGTGAATTAAAGGAGAATGTGCTTAGGAGTTTGTGCTATGGCTATGATGGGCAGACTGTGAGAGAAGAAAATGAGTCAGTAATCTGGTAATCCTGTTATAGATGACAGTGCACGATGTCATGGTGGCGAGAGGCACAGGGATAAACCTTTGTGTTTCTCACTCAAATGGCACAGAATGCAAAAAAATATTTCACTGTACAATATTAATCAAAATATACACACTTGTTTAAGTTATGCAACACCACACAATTCATACCATTTATGACATGAAATACTACATAGCTGATATTGTTGAAGCCTTTGCTGACACTTCACTAGTAAAGCAAGAAAACTCATTCAGTTCTGCTTCTTTCACTGTGGGGGGTGCATCTAATTGGATTTCCAGGTCCACTGAGTGTATGGGTGGAGGTGATCAGTTCAGCCAGTGGTGAACAGAACCGTTCCTCTCAAAAGCCACGTAAAATAACACATACGTAGATCTATTCATCCAGTGTCACTGCAGAACTGAACATCATTCTGTCCGTCTTCACATGCCAATGTGGAGCCCCCCCATCTTTTCTATTCAGGTTAAACTGCATCACAGTGAGTTCACCTACATTTGATCTCATAATGCTACGGACTTGACAGATCTGTCACTGTGGAAGGCTGATCAGCTGTGTTCATTCAGAGTTGATGAGTTACTCTGACAATCTCTTTTAAATCCAGGAATTCTCCCTAGATGGCATCCTGGCCTGAAAACAGCACTGGGTGAATCAGTCTGAAAAGATTATTTTTGCATTGCACACCTGTATGATCCATCCAGGAAGAGCAGCGCAGAAAATGGAGTGAGAAGTCTGGCAGTGGTGAACTGTGGGTGGTCATGGGGGTTGAATGGTTTGCATTATTGACCTTATTTGTTGTGCACAGCAGTAGAGATTCTAAGGCTGTGAATGATTTAAGGGATCTGTGCAGGTGTGGTTTGACTTCACTCAATGACAGAAGGTATTCAAATGCAGAGCCAGAATTTCATGAAAAGTTATTCCAGAATTAAAAACTTGTAGCTGGTAAAACAGGCACAGGATCAAAAACCAGAAAACAAAACAGTACAAATCCAAAAACATGGTCCAAAAGTACAAAAGAAAACAGCCAAGAAATACAATTCCCAATTACCAAAGGTCAAAACATGAAAGATCAAAACAGGAATACTTGCAAATGATTATAATTGCTACAGATAGTCAATACCTCACAAGGGCTGAATGGTAAAGTGAAACAAGTAGAGACTGAGCATGATTCTGTGTTGGTCACTGTTATGTTAGAATGTGTGGGCGGTGTATTAGCATGTGCATATGTTTGTAAAGTTGACATGGTTTTCCTGTTAATGGGCAGACATTACAATGTCATGCAAACAAACACACACACACACACACACACACACACACACACACCATTTAACTGCTCTTGCACCTACAACCTGTTGCTGATACTACAAAATCATTTCAGTGTTTGGCACAAAACCATTTCAGTGAGATGGGATCATTGTTTCCAGAGGCGATTCTAGGGTCTGTTGGGGCCCCAAGCAAAAATTCACTGGGGGCCCCCTCTAACCAGTGTTTGTCATCATTTTAATAAATAATCTGACATCAAAAAAAAAAAAAGTGTCTTGGGGGCCCCAAGCAGCTGCCTGCCTTGCCTTTTGACAAACTGCGCCTCTGATTGTTTCCTCTCAGGAAACACAGCACTACAGCCATGACAGCAAAAGGACAGCTCAATCAAAGCAAGAATGCTGGATGGTACCGTCAACAGGACTGTAAATGTACTGCCATGTTTATGAGCACACATGTGCTACCACTTGACCACTGAGCTCACCAATTATCCACAATGACATATAGCTGGATCAGAATACAAACACAGAGATGCACCGCTTGACAAGGGAGTCACTGTCATACCTTTGAAGCTTAATCCCAGCTGTTAGTAAAGATCCAGTTACAAAAATTGATGTAAAAATCTCCTTTGGATACTCATGCACCCTCATTAGTAACTCAAGATTAAGCGTTGGGTTACATACTTGGTTCAAAGTACAAGAACAGATGTTTTTTACATTAAGGTAAAAAAATAGTCACATACTGTCGACTAGTACACCTGATAACCATAACAGTCTGGTTATCTTAACCCCAGGAACGTGCCTGTGTTTTGATCAAATTTTTATCAAATTTCCATGTTGCATCATCATCAACAAAACATATGGAAAAATTTTGACAGAAGTTAAAAAAATATACTGCATGCACATTCAGACTGATTATTTTCAGATATTTCACACACACTTAAAAGTGGAGATTAAAGTAACAGCAACCTATTGTGTAGCTCTCTGCCCACAGTCGTCTTGACTATTTAAGCTGTACTGTGGAGATATAGAAAGCAGCAGGTTCTAGTTGGCTGTGTTGAAACCACCGCACATCCACATGGCACAGCCACATTATTTAGACACTTTCCGTCTCATTCACAGTCACTTACCTAGACTACAGAGGTGCCTATTGAAACATCTGGGTATTTAGTGATTCTCAAGAAATATAACTTGGCCAACCCATACTTACACTGTTGAGCTTTTTCTGTTCAGGTGGTAACAGACACTAATGTGAAGACTGTAAAAAAAGTAGATTCCCTCCTGTAATCCACTATGTTCTAGCTGCTGAGCCTGATTAAATCCCTTTCAGACCATGGAAACCTGAAGGTGATGATAATGGTAAGGATAGCAGCAAACTTAACTTTTGTTCTCTTCATTCTTCCTTCACCTCAGCTGGTTTCTGTTTGGGTTACTACGAGGGAAAAGGGTCACGTTCACCACCTCTAGGTGTTTCTGCAGCCAGGTGCTATATACAGGGACACATCGTTGAGCTGTTTGTTGTTTGTTCAATGTCCCTTCATGGACTAATAAAGTTCTGTGTCTTCTCTGCAGTGAGTGGGCGTGTTCTTCAAAGAGCTATATTTCTTAGCTACTGGAAAGACAAAAGGCACAAACCACACTGCCGAAGCATTAAGCGGGGTAATCATACACACACACGCACGCATACACACACAAGGCTTGTCTCCCTCTTCGCCATCCTGTCTGCACTTAACGAGCAACAGTCTCATTAGTGCCAGTTTCAGAATCCTTGAAGGCAAACTGGTCAGCTGGCCTTCTGCTGATAATCATGTAGTCTTTTCCCAAAGCCACTGACAGACATCTGCTGGCACAGAAGGACACACTTACTCATCTTTCTTGATCGACATGTTTACTGCACATAGGCAAAAGTGCGTAGTTACAATGTGCACCTGTGTGTGTGTTCACTTGTACTGATGTGTGTGTGTGGATATGCATATGCGTGTTTGTGCATGCATGCGTGTGTCTGTGTACACGTGTGTGTGTGTGTGTAGATATGCATATGTATGTGTTTGCGTGAGTGTGTGCATGCATGTGTGTCTGTGTACGTGTGGATATGCATTGTGTGTGTGTGTGTGTGTGTGTTTGTGTGAGTGTATACGTGTGTCTGTGTACGTGTGTGTGAGAGTGTGTGTGTGCGCATGCGTGTGTCTGTGTACATGTGTGTGTCTGTGTACACGTGTGTGTGTGTGTGTGTGTGTTTGTGTGTCTGGGTATTGAAGCTCTTTCTTGCATGCACATTTCAGATTTCCCTTTTTACTTTGCTTGTTCCTTGTAATGAACAGAAACACAGCAGGGCTCCAGCAATGGCCAGAACCCCCCACAACCCCACAGTCTCCCACATCATCTCTGCAGGCCCAGCCATAGGATTCACGTTCACTCCTTTGAAACCTGCAGTGAACACTGGATGATGGCATTTGCTGGCAACAATTCAGATCTGCAGCATTGTGTTTCATGTTTTGGGTGTTCACAGCATTTACACAAAAGATCCAAACATCCAATCATCTTCTCTCTGCCCCTGTCCCACATCATGACATTATACTGCACCTTCGCTAGGGCACCATTTCAAATTCCCTTTAGTAACAAGCTCTATAGCTGATGCCAGGCAGATATTTACATAATATTTTTTACTGCATTGAGGAAGGGCTTATAATATACAGCATGTGATTAAGTAATTACTATGCAAAGGTTTGTTCTCAACAATTACTACAAAGCATTTTTACTCTTAGAGCTGGTGTGGGAAACCATTCTGTCAAATTATCCACAATTGTCATGACCGAAAAGTAAAATTTGCCAGTCCATGCAAAAATTTAGATATTACCATAAAATCTGTGACATAATGAACAGTTGTTTAACCGTCCTTTTTTGAGGTTTATGAGCTTGCTTTTAATAAGCTGTCTTCAGACTGTAGGTTATCAAGAACAGCTTTGAATCACTGTTAACAATGAAAGTTCAAGTGCTATATAACCACTACAGCTGGAGATCAGAACAGGGATCACTCTGGGACAAGGGTTCAAGAAGACAAGACTACAGCATTTCAAAGACAAACTGGACTGGCACATGGACTGGCAACACCTCATGTATGTTAAAAACATAATATTATATCACCCATTCCTTAGAAGTGAGTACATTTTCTGTAATTTTGCAAGTAACCATGTCATGTGTTTGGATGAAAATGACATTTAACTGTTAGAACCATAATTGTGTCTCTAGACAAAAACATCTAAGACACACTGTACAAATGGGGGGTTTACATAAAAAATTTTCAGAACAATCTGCTAGAGCACAGTTGTGACTCAAGTACAGAGTTTGTTTATTAACCACAGCCATGTTACACACCAAAGTCAAAAAAATTTAAAAGAAAGGAATTGAAGGTCAATAGTGTGTAGACAAACTGTGCATTATGCACATGGATTGGCAATACCTGGGGCATGACTGAACAGCCACAGGGAACAGACAGGAGATGGCAAGCAGGTGGCTTATCTGAGTGATGACTTGATGAGTGACTGAATGACTTCCATTTGAATTAATGATTGGGGCATCTCCCTGTGTGCTTTATTGCTTATGTGTTGTGCAATGAGATCCATGAGACAATACTGCAGTGAAGGGAAGAACCAATTATTGAGGCCTGTAATTTCTCACCAGTGATAACATGCAAAGAGTACAGTTTCTGACTGGCAATTAAGCCAGTTCACTGAGAAGTGCTCATTCCAAGATCTTCCACTACAGAATTTAATTTCTTCTGTTTTATTGCTGGTGCTTTAATATAGCCATAGATCTATTCTTTTATGAAACTTGTAAAGAAGTCATACCCCCTCCCCAAAAAAAAAAAAAAACCAGGAAACCTCATGACAAGTACCAGCTTTATAAAATAAGTGCATGATTACCCCAGAAACATCCCACAGCTAACAGAATAAAAGACGCGAGTCAGTGATGTGGTGACAGGAGAAACGTGCATCTGTGGTTCTGACTCACACAATGACTCCGTGGGGGACGTGGGGGGGGTTTCCTCTCGGTCGCTCTCATCTTCTTCTGCCAGAGCCATTTGGCATCTTATGTAGCAGTGTGTCATAACATGAGAGCCCAGAAACAAACACTTTGAAAAATTAGTGTAATCAATTAGGGAAAACCATGTACAAGCGTGCATGCATCTGCAGTATGGGGAATGCGATCAGCAGGGCGGGGCTGTGATTTCACAGGTAAAACAGTTGTGTTCACGGACTCCCATTTGTATCTCATTCAAATTCAGCGTCTTCATCCAACTCTGTGCTCAGCCCAGCAGCACAACAGTAACCAGAAACAGCCACTTTGTAGGGAAAAAAAGCATTTTTACAACCCTCAGAAATCCTGCCATTTTGCTGCCAAGGGCACCTGGCACTCCG
The DNA here is from genome assembly GCA_025773905.1 of Chitala chitala. Classification (NCBI taxonomy): domain Eukaryota; kingdom Metazoa; phylum Chordata; class Actinopteri; order Osteoglossiformes; family Notopteridae; genus Chitala; species Chitala chitala. Next base: position 11,072 of record JABJVR010000385.1, on the reverse strand, counting down.
GATTTTTAATTTCTGCACATCCGTGGGATTAAACCCAAAACCACAGAGCTCACCAAGTGGTCCAACAGACAATAGTCAGGGAGCATGAAGTGTGGCACCCCTTCTAATCCGATTGCGTGAGATTGTACATGTATGTCACCATATCTTCTGAGATCCTACCCTGAGTGTTGGGGTGAGTGGGTGCATAAACACGTGTGCACGCGCACATGCAGATGAACAGTGACTCACCATGTGGGCTGTGAGGAGTAGACTTTGCTGAGGTTACCCTCTGTCAAATTACCTTCTCAGTGGGTCAGCACTAAGGCGGTGAAAATCGGCCTCCGTTCACACCTACTCTCTCACATCTCTCTCCCCAGCAGTGCTGGAGAAACAAACATATTCATATCTCATCTGCACAAGCCTGCAAATGCATAAAGCATTATTAAGGCGTCCTGTTAAACAGCAAAGCAGTTGTAAAGGTTAGCATAGCTTTGTGCTGATATCACCAGTACAACAGGCCCAACTTGAGTCCCCCCCCCCCCCCACTAAATCCACAACCTCTCAGTCTACATTGGACACATTCAGGCCAGCAGGTCTACAGTGACCAACTAAGACCTAAAGTGTAAACTGTCAGCGATGAGAGGAAGGAAACCCCCCTCAAGTGACAAGGATACTCCTAACTGGATTAGCTACACCAGTACCTTTTAAGTAACATTACTGGCTGTCGTTGAATTTGTGTCACAGCACAGTGCCATTAGCAAAACTGCTTTGCAGGCAGGCCACGGTGCTTAGACTGTACCCACGGAGTCACTGCACCTTCCACAGAAGGGTTACACTTTGTCAAACACAACCAAAGTGAGCCAAGGTTCACTGCCCCGCAATCTTTTTACTTTCAAGAGAGCTTTGTAACAGTGCTCCAGCTGACATGTGGTGGTGCTGGACAGCGGGCAGGTCAGGAGGATGACAGCGGCGCACGGAGCTGCGTTCAGGGCCGGAAGCTGTGCTTCTAGCAAGCCGTTTTTATGATCAGTTTTAGCAAATGCTAAAATGTGTGACTGACACATTTTCAGCTGTGAGTTTAGAGATTAAAAAAAAAAACGCTGAGGTAATAATAAGGTTCTAAATAACTAAGTTTAAAAATCTGAGTTCTCAATAGAGGGCTGGTGGGCAAGAGACTGAACTGAATATTAACAATTTATGTAAATCGGACTCTGCTTAGCTGTTACAATAATGCTTGCATAGGTGTGTGTGAAAATATTGCTGTGTAATTATACTTCTCTTGCAGTCATTTCATTACCTCTCCAGTGATTCACACTGTCATTCAACCAACGACATTAATAAACACAATTACATCCCACTAAGTGTAATCGCCCTCTCATTATTTACGTTTTTGCCCCTAACCTCCATCTGGGAGCCCACTCCAGCCCTGATGGGAGCAGCAGTCTATTTTCAAACAGCATCCCCACATTTTTAATGTCATTGCTCCTAAGAGGCGCCCATGCAGCGTAGCTGTGTGATGCCAAAACAAGTGGTCTGTGAGAAGGAGGGGAAGGCACACGATGGTGTGTTGAATTTACAGTGCCACAGGCAGCAGTGCAACGCCTCTGCAGAGCAGTTAAACAGCAACATGAGGTAGCTAATATGTGGGTATGTTGGCTCAACAGGCAAGACCTTAACCTTACACGTTAGGTTCTTGAAATGTGTGTGTGCACATATGTGTGTGTGTGTGTGTGTGTGTGTATGCATGTGTATACGCGTGTCTGTGTGCACGTGAGAGCGTGTGTGTGCGCGCGCATATGGGCCGTCTGCATGTTCTCCTTGTTTGTACTCTGCTCAGGACTGCTCTGGATGCTCCTGAGGGTGCTGGCATCCCATCGAGGACATAAACCTGCTCTCTACTCTGCATGTATCCTGGGAGAGGCTCCAGGCTCCCCACAACCCTGAATTGGATAAGCGGCTTAGGAAATGAATGAATAAACTGGCTGAGGAACAAATGTACGCACCACAGTAACTGCAGTGGACCTCCATGATTCTGTGAGCTGTAACATAACGATGCTGCTGGTTGTCAGTGGGACACAATACTCTGCTACTGGGGTCGATCTTAATGTAACACGTCATTTTACAATAACTAATTAACAAAGAGGTCAAAATGAATACACTGACTGACTTCCAAGAAGTGCTTTAAAATACTACCTCATTCAATTAGGTATGAATCTGCCTTCATACCTGCTCAGAGGTGCACTGAGAATAAAAAAAACATTTACAAGTGAATTCTGAATATAATAAGACTGGCTCAGTGCAAAGTCCATAAACAGGACTGCCTGAGATTGTTCACATAATCATCCAGCTCCATTCAGAGATTTTGAATGTTTCCTGGGATTGAATTACTCTTTTTGTGACATCTTTAAAGCAACCTCTACATCACATATGTATAACCTCTGTGTGTGTGTGTGTGTGTGTGTGTGTGTGGAGTCCTCTCTCCTCTATGCTATTACAAGCAGGGCAGTACATTAGTCCACCCCCATGGTGTTTATATATAAATGTGTATATACGTAGGTGTGTGCATCTGCCTCTATCACGCCATGAAACCGTTCGCTGCTGCAGTAAACTAACTGCGTAATGATCTACTGTATAACCTGTACAGTTTGTCTACATATTACAACAAACAAGTACGAGAAGACTTCAGGGTGAACTAGAGGAGCCAATAGATCTCGGCTCTCTCCCTTTAATGAAATCAATCAACTATCAACCTTGGTCTATTGCACATTTAATAATGAAAAAGGCCAGAAGACAAAGCAACAGGCAAGTGAATTTGAAAATCTAGTTTACTCGATATTTGTATTCAAATCAGTTAACACATCTAGCCTCTCTGAACATCTGTCAGTAGAAAAGGTGTTCAAGTCCTACATCACTGACCATCATGAGTTTTCTGCTATGTGGCAGGAAGATGTGTACCCTGAAGCAGGCAATGTTAGGTCTCAAAGCATGTCCCCAATAACTCATTCAGTGGAAACGATGTCACGGACAGGGAAGCACACGGCAATGGCATAAATATTAATCTGCTGCCTTCGGTGGAAAAATCATACATCAAGTAAATTTGCATGGCATGCAAACAGCCATGCGTGTTGACATAATGGTGTTTCCTTCCCAAGCTATTTCCGCACATTAGACACAACTAAACAAACCATATTGTGTGAAACAAACGCTCGCAACTCATGTGCCTGGTTTGATGGCAAATGGATCTGCTGACAATTGTCACATTTAATCCTGGCAGGGCGAGACAGACAGGGAAAAAATACCAAACATGACAGGAGGAATGACGATAGTTTAAAGGAGCTGTAGTTTCAATACATAACCCGCACAAAGGCGGACGGTGAGACTCAATCCATGAAAAAAAACAGTTACTTTACTTTTATTATACTGTACATGCTTCATAGGATTTTAAAGTTTCACGTATCTACGGAGAGTTTTCAGTCATGTGACCCATGTGAGAGTGCAGCCATTTTGGTGGACCTGAAGAACACATTGTACAGGAAACCATGCAGGGAAAGTATCCAGCTGTAAGGAAAACCTAACAGTGACTGGGAGAGATGTTGGTAAAACTGAACCTGAATGCATTATTGTAAATTATCTCGAATTTGTCTGCTACTAGGCTAAAGTAGCCCTTCTCAGGTCTTGTGATCTTTATTCTGCTCCAGATGTTTGTATGTTTGTATTATATGGCTAAAATTACAGAGTACTGCATGATACCCATTCAATAAAATTAAATATTTTGTAAAAATATACCCTGCTCCCCTTTAAAAGTATGATGGCATTTTAGGGCCACTCTATAAAAACAATAATAAAGTTCAGAGAATAAACTCAATATTCTGAGCATAATGTTGGAATATTCTAACTGACATTCCACAGAATTTAGCCTTTGCCAAAAGGGTAAGATACAACGGCGAAAGCATTGTCGTAGAAGGGAAGTGAACTCAATGTTTACCTAAAAGTGGAGATGGAGGATTTAGCCAAAGAAAATCGTAACGTCGGTGCCCCGACCACTGTACAGTAGCCGGGAAGGGTGATTATGCAGACCTTGGGTGTGTCTGGGCGTGTGAGTGCAGACCTTCCCCCGTTTCCCTGGTGTGTGTTCGGGTGATTGTGTTTCTGCAATTTACCCAAGTGTCCTTTTCAGGGCAGTTAATAAAAGAATTGGCTACTCTACTATTGCATCCAAGTCATGGCTAGCCAGCGCTGTTGCAATACTTTAGGATAAGATTGAATGAAATTCCACAGAATTTTGACTTTGTCAGAAGGGTACGATACGACAGCAAAAACACCGCCGTAGAAAGGAAGCGAACCCAATGTTAACCCAAAAGTGGATGTTAATTAAAATGACCAAAAGCTCAAAGGCAGCCTGCCCCCACACCCGATGATCGGCCCCCACTTGATGCTCTGCAGGAGCTTCCCTGTACCAAGGAGTCACAGCTAATGCCGGTAACCTCATTGTCAGAACACTCCAACAACAAAGTTGACTTTTAGAAAGGCCCTAAAACACAGTCGAAAGAAACTACTTTGGTTAGCGACAATTCACAAATAAGACTAATTTTAAAAATATTTTTCCAATCAATTCACATATCTACAAGTAAAGGTCTTTTAGGTGCAATGTACAAAATGTTGTTAAAAATTTTAAGTACACTTCATGAAGGATAATTATAAAACAAATCGAAAAGCTGAACGTAGAGGGTTGTAGTAAAGATTTAAACACATTTGCTGTCACGGCTAGGCTACCGAAATTTTCACATAGCGACCATTTCACTCAAACTACTAGCCTACGGAACAGAGCTTGGTCACTAAGCAAAGAGAGCATGTATAAATAAGTGATTTTGTGGCTACCTACCTGATCTAAAATGTCCACTGCAAAAAAACAGATGTATTCAGCTGGAATCCAGGCTTCCGTTTTAATGGCAGCAAGCCACTGGTCCTGACAATCTTCGTAAACAGGAATACGATAAAAAGAAACTCTTTCCTTCTGCCCACATTGATTGGAACAACCAACAGCCCAACACACCTGTGGCATTCTAAGTTACTTATTATCCTAGGGCATGAAACAACATCTGACGGTCACTTTCCAACAATTAAACACTTAGACCTCCAGTGGATTAGTCCCCCAATTCCAACTGTGTCCACAAGAGCTGCATTACCAGTAAATACTTAATAACTGTAACTATGCTGTAGAACAAACTGGAAAGCGACTATTACGTGATCCCCGTATGTTCGGAGGCTACAAGAGAACTACAACAGAAACAGTTGCATTTGAAACTAAGTAAATTCAGCCAGTATAGTGTCAATGCACTCTCTTTATATGTCATTTTTTTGCATATAACTCTCATTTAATTTCAACATAGTGACTAGATGTAAAACTGAATGTTAACCGATATTGTAGTGACCGCTGCATGTGGCAGCAGGTTGGGTGCAACGATGGTGACGTCAACCCCCGGGTCGAGACGACAATTCAATTAGCTCCCATAGGGAGAGAATTGAGTCTTTGGCTCAGTGGGCTAATCCTGTTGTCTGGTGTGCCGTGTGGGCAGTAATGACAGGTTTGAAACCTGCTAGCTCCCTCAGTCTGTTATAACAATTACAAATTACCAAAGTATTCACAATTACTCATTTAGCAGACAGTCTTATCCAAAACAGCTTACAATACTTCACATACATGTTACAATTTCCTGCTCAGGGAAACACCTGGTGGGTAGGCTGGAATTTGAACCAGGAGGCTTCTGCATCCCCAGCTGAGGCTCTACCCATTGAACCACCAGGCTGTCTTATGCCAGCTACAAGTAAACAGCCCATGGTCCATAAACGATCAGCTACACTTAAGCGTGTGGCATTGCATAAAGAAATGGTTCAGAAAAATGTATCACTTTGATTGTATGGAAATGGTTTGGATTTGCAAAATCGGACATTGCCCAATTGGCTGTAATTTGCAAACATACCGTTTCTACAACAGAAGGCAATGCAATCCGTTTAACCACCTAAAACGAAAGCACTCAAACAAAGTGCGCGAAGTTTGACTATGTGTACATGTACAATCGCATCTTCCTCCACCACAGCATCTTCCACACATTCAGACTTAACCAAACAGAAGCAGGAAGGCCTTACTAAGTGAATTAGTAAAAGTAAAAAGCACTTTTGATATAATGACTCCACAGGTATTTTAACTAAGTTTATACTATTGCAAGCAGTGGCTCTTTAGGGGCATAATCACTGGGTAAATGCTGAATGACCATTACTTTCAGTAAATACATGCCAATTTACTTGGTTTGTAAAGAAAACATAAACAAAAAGTCACGATCTACATTGTGAGTCATGATTCTAACCAAAAATACTGTAATATGTTATTTCGGCTATATTGCACACCACTACTTTAAAGTGATGACACTAAGTTCATATATGCAGATAAACATACTAATGGGAAACATTGGAGCACAATGTGGCAGGTGTATACAGCTGTCCTTTTTCTGCAGTTTACCAACAAGAATAATCGCAGCTTTGTGATGGAGGATTACTGAATTTTCTTCCCTATGGAGTATTACTGCAGCTGCTGCGTTTCCCTTCAGTGTAAGAACCGTCGCTTCCCTTTAAATCAATAACGAAAATGGAGACAAATCAGCGCACATGTCTGGCCCCCTTTAGTCATGAACACACTCTCCAGCATCTGCCACCATGGGTCAAGCAGTGTGCTGGTGGAGCCTTTTCAAGTCCCCTGCAGTCTGCATGCTGGCACAGAGGCTCTGATCGAATCACACAGGCCATTAGCCCCACTGGCGCCCCTGTTGGGGACAGTCACCTCATGTAGACTGAAAGACTTGCACTGCGGTCGGCATGGCGACAGGAATGCAGCCGCTGGCAAAAACTCTTGCTGATCAACAAATGAAAAGACAGGCAATAGTGGATCAAATCAGATTAATAAACCAAAACTCTGAAATGTTGGTTAAATTTAGTTTAAAATGTGTTAGAATTTTTGGGTGACGTGTCACTTATTTTTATTGTTTCACTAAAGTCAAGCTAATGACAACAGGTCAAGTTCTGTAACACCAATACAGTATACATGAGAACATAACTCTAAAGCAGCCTGTCAACCCATCCTTTCATTCATCAGTTCACCCATCCAACCATCACTGAATTTATCCATCCATTCATCCATCTACTTTCAGTAACTTCTCCTCCAGATCCTGGCACGGTTTTCCAGTGCCAGTTCTTAGACGAACTGGGTGTAGAACAGCATAGATCCAAGACAAGGTGTCAGCCCATTACAGAGCCCTGTAAGATACACAGCAGGGGGTGTGTGCGTTCCCTAATTTACATAAAGAGCACATCATAAGAGGGTCAACACGCAAAGCCAGGGCCTCATTCTGCAGCATCACAAGTTGATAGCGTTCCTCATCCTTACACGTGGAAATTACTGACGAAAGAAAAAGTTGCTGAAACTCGTTGGACCACACAGTCCTGCTCCAGAGATACAAAACAAACGGCTTCCTTTCCAGTTCCCTCGTCAGCATATTAGTGAACACACTCTCCAATCACCGCTCTCCACTCTAGGCTGACCTGTTTAAATATTAATTTGTTCATTAGGGATCACAGATGAGTGCAGACTGCATAAACAGATTACCTATGAATGTGACAAGTGTGGATTCATCCAGCACATAGATGCCTAACGAAAAGAATCAGCACTACCAAAGTGTGCTTTCAGCAATATCTCATATGTACAAGGAGAGTTGCAATGGGATCTTCTCCATGAGCTACCGAATGATTGAATCTATTAACACAGATCTTAACTATCTGAATTACATTTACATGTTATTGTCTTAATGAACATTGGTAAAACAACAGTAACAGTACTTACAGTAGTATGTTAATATAACATATTAAAGTTAATATCACATATTAGAGTTAAATATTGTATTAATTAAAGATGTGTGGGTCCAAGGGAATCTAAAATAGATCATAGAATAAACAACATTCGTTTTCATAATTTTCCAATGATATTTAACGCATACTTTGATTTAATAATCATTGCAAGAATATAATTACTAACATTAATTCATTCTCTGAAAATTATGTTCTTAATAACATTAACAATGGGCATAAAGCAAGCAACCGCTTAATTTTTAAAAATATTGTCAAATTTGTTGCTAAGATTTACATTTTAAATACAATCCCTGGGAGGTCTTACAGCATTTAATATGAAAGGAGGCACGCTGCTGCATATTTCACAAAACAGGAAAAATTCATAGATTTAAATTAACTGCCTGTTAGTAGTCCATCTGTCCACCAGAGGGCAGCTAGTTTTGATGACAATAATAATATCACTTGTTTTTGATGGCCTTCAAGGCTCATTTCCCTGTCTTAAAGTCTTCTCTAGAGTAAGAATGTTAAATTTATCTAAACATTTAATAAATTTCTGGTACAGTTAATTCTTACTGTGTAGTAGAAGTGCTGCCTGCTCCGCCACTCTCCATTATAGCATCAGTATTATTGCTACTCTCCCAGCTGGTATTATTGCTGTTCTGCATAAAGATGCTGTTGTGAAATGAAGGACTCCAATAAAGACAACAAAATTATATGTTGTTGAACTGAGCACAGCTCTCGGAGTCTGGAGTATGATGATCTGTACTCTTCACAGCTGAAAACTGAAATGCAAGCCTTCACACCGAAGGCAAGAAGGAGGCCAGAAAAGAAGCTGGACTGTACCCTAGCCAGACTCTCCTCCTCCTGTACCTCATGGTCCAGGTTCAAACCTCTTTGTCTCTGCTGCTGGAGACCTCTAAGAAAGCCAACTCCACAGGATCAGTGTCCAGTACTGTCTCACTGCTTTTCACTGCAGCTTCCTCCTCTTCATCATCCTCTGCTCATTCACCTCTGGGGTCTGAATCCAACAGGTCTTCCTCAATTTGCTAATAGACAGCATGACACAAAGCACAAGTACCGCCCGGTCTGCAGCTCCTTAGACTGAGATTCCATCTTCCTCCAGGAGTCCACAGCTGTGGTCAGAGTGAAGCTCACAACTTTGGTGTACAGCCCCTTAAACAAAGACAGCTGTAGTTACAGTCATGATTATAAAACTGGTTGAAATCCTTCAGGTAAAACACCTGGAAGCTCATTACTAGAGGACCTCATCACCTCCAACACTGCTACCAAATTTCAAATGTCAAATGTCATTGCTTCATACCCAACAACTATGAAACCCATTCTTTCGGAGCCATTTCTACTTGGTCGACTGGCCAGAGTCTCTTATCTCTGCATAATCTCTCCATTCATTAGGCACAAAAGACACATGAGGTCAGGCCATAACTCCAGCTCCAGTGTTCATGCACTCCAACATAACCCCTGTGCTGGATAACTTGAGTCTTACCTGTGCGTTTTCATACTTCAGTGATTGAGGCATTAAACGTGTTACATTTTTGCCACCACGGCAATGTATAGGTATAAAGATGTCTACTAAGGGAATAATAATCAAATGTAAATTATGCAGTGTTAACTTAATATTCCAGCCCCAATCAATATTTTAATTAAAACTGGGCATCCATCCATTTTCATGAACCGCTTACCTAATTACAGTCACAATGATCCTGAACTGATCCCAGAAAGCAGGGGAAGGCGGAGGCTCCGGCAAGACCCCTGCCAAGCACTTATATGGATCCTTCACACTCACAATTTTAAATTCAATTTTATTTTTAATACCTTTGTGTTCCTGCCTTAAAGTGCATGTGCTTAACAGACATATAAATTAGTCCTCACTGACCTGATGTCTATAAAAGATTTACCGATCTGATCTCTGTGAAATATTTGATGTCCCTTCCAGGACCCAAGCTCACTGACCACAGTGCATACCGATTCTGCAGTCACCCAGTAAATGATTTTTTTTCTTCATATTCTTCCCTTAAAAAGTGAGTCACGGTAGAGCTTGGCAGTCTTTGTGCTGAGAGACCCACAGATGTGCCCTGTTTTTTTCCCTCTCCATCCCCTCCAATGGCAATCATTATACATTCTTTTCTTCATTCTCTAGGTCCCCTCTCCACTCTCTCTGTACATCACTCATCCAAACTACTTACTCCTGCTTTCTTTTTCTCCCCCTAAGATCTGCAAGTATGTGCGCTTGCCTCTCTCTCTCTCTCTCTCTCTCTCTCTCTCTCTCTCTGTTCCCATTTATCTCTCTCATTGCCTGTCTGTCTTTCTATTTCTCTGTCTGTCTGTCTCTCTGCTTTTCTGTCTCTGTGTGCCTCTCTCTCTTCCATCTGTCTGTCTGTTTCTGTTTTCATCTGTCTCTCCCTCTGCCTCTCTTTCTCTTTCCATCTCTGATTCTCTCTCCCTCTTTCTGTCTCTCCCTTTCTCTGTCTCTCTTTTCCCTCTGTCTCTCTCTCTGTTTTTGTCCATCTCTTTCTCAAATTCAAATTCAACTTTGAAGCTTTATTGACATGACTATATATTACTATTTCCAAAGCAATAACAGAACACGGGAATATCAAATGAACATACATATTTTTCAACAAGTTAGTGAACATTCACTCAAATAAACAGTAGTGTCACACTTAAAACATTAGCCCAAACATTGATTCAGCACTGTCCCCGTTTCATTTTTTTAACCCTTTATTTTTCCCTTGTTTTCACACTTTTTCTTCTCCCATCCTTCCATTCAGCCATTTTCCTGAGTTGAATTTCTCTAAATTATGACAGATTATTACATATTTAGCTGCTATTATTGATCATTTTGAATGTTCCCCTAATACGTACTTTAACTTGGTTTTTGTGTCTAACTGATCTGTTGTGGTTGCATTGTAATAATAAATGTTCCTTTATTTCTATTTCTGTCTCTCTCTCTCTCTGCCTCTGTCTTTGTCTCTTTCTATCTCTCTGTGTGTCTGTCTCTCTCTCTCTGCATTTGTCTTGTCTTTGTCTCTTTCCATTTTTCTCTGTCTGTCTCTCTCCCTCCCCCTCTCTCTCTCTCTCTCTCTCTCTCGCTCTCTCACACACAACAAAAAAAACACGCGCAGACAACGAGAGAGCACACAACTCACACAAACACACAACCAACAAGAGGGGGGGGC
>JABJVR010000384.1:0-21274 GCA_025773905.1 Chitala chitala | reverse complement strand
ATAATACAATAAATATATATATGTATATAATACAAAAAATGTATTAAATGTGAATATAAATACATTTCAATTTAATACAATCACTGGGACCTTTGAAAACCATACCATGTTATTTAAAAAATCACATATTAAAGAAAACTTTTTGTTGTGTTTTAGAGAGTCATGTGCTAAAGGTATGAATACTAGTACTGTTTTCTGTTTACCTGTGATACACCTTTAATGACTGCCATCCTATAGCACTTACACTGATCATCATGATGTATTTTGAGCAGCTGTTAATGAAACATGAAAGCCACCTTTCTCACCACACACAACCCTGTACAATTTGCCTGCTGTCCAAACTCCTTTACTGAGGATGCTATTCCATCTGTCCTCCACCTCTCTATCCAATCTTGAACAAAAGGACACATATGTTGGACTGCTGTTTGTTGACTTTAGTTCAGCATTCAACACAATCATTTCGCAACAACAGATAAAGAAATTAAACAGCTTCAACACTTTTTTGTGCAACTGGGTCCTAGACATCCTAACCGTCAGACCCCACACAGTCCACATTGGGAACAATGTTTTCCATTTCAGTGAGCACCTGTGTGTGTTTCAGTGAGCGCCTGTGTGTGTTTCAGTGAGCACCTGTGTGTGTTTCAGTGAGCGCCTGTGTGTGTTTCAGTGAGCACCTTGTGTGTGTTTTAGTGAGCGCCTGTGTGTGTTTCAGTGAACGTCTGTGTGTGTTTCAGTGAGCACCTGTGTGTGTTTCAGTGAGCAACTGTGTCCTACAGGACTGTATACTCAGGTCACTCCTGTTCAGGTTGTTTACACATACCTGCTCTGTAAACTTCAGCTCTAACGGCATCAACAGGTTTGCTGAAGACACCACAGTGGTGGGCCTCATCTGGAATGGTGATGATCAAATGTACAGGATGGAGGTGGAATAGCTATCTATCTAATGTAAGGCTAACAATCTGCTTCACCCCTGGTGTTTCACGTGACATATGATTTAAAAAATGGTGGGCATACTTGCAAGTTGCACTCATATGCCTGCATGTAAAAATTAGTCTCTGTCTCCAAAAATGATCGAAAAATGCAACTAAGTGGTCACAGTCTGGAGTCCTGTCCTTTGAGGGAGTGCTCAGCCATTTGATTAGGGCATTTTACACTGAAGACACATTTCATGGAGTTCAGACATGTAGAAAAAATATTTGTTTAATGTTGTTTTCTGGGTGTGCCATTTAAAGCATGAAAAAGGACCGCTGACTGTTGCTGTTGGTCTGGTTATCTTCGTTATATAATTTATTAGATTTATCTAAACATGTTTTCATATGATTCTTTTTCAATAACAGTTCAGAGAATAAAAATACTAATAAAATGAACATAAGATGAATTGGAAATATTTTCTCATACTGCTTGTGTTCCATATTGTAATTGTCCATCTGTTATATCTAATATGGTTCATAAGTTCTAAGGGAGGGAGTAACCATGTAAATCACTTGCTGCTGGTTGGGGACAATGTCTTCTCACTGTTTGTCCTGCAGAACAGCAGGCTGGGTATATAAAACAATATGTCAAGAAAGCAAATAACCCACCCATAAATAAGGCTGACTGATGGTTCCCCAACCTACAGTTGTTATGGACCTCATAGTCTCTTCCAAATGAATTTCATATATTAATGTTCCTTTAGAGGGAACAGAAGCTAAATATTACATACTGCATTTACATGACCATTTAATTTACAAGATTTTTCTTGATTTTGACAATAATGCACAATCATGCTTGTGATTTTCAAGTATAATGTATATTTGACATGCTAATTTTTACGTTTTAAAAAATGATGATTATAAATTCACATTTAAATGTACCTACTTGCTTAACCATGACATCTGATGGCACACAGTAAAAACTGTAAACTGAACATAATATACAAGGCAAATTTTATTTACTGCTTGCTTCATATTTAACAATATAAGGAAGAATCATGACCTCAACTAATCAATTTCTAATCACTTCCTGTCTTATTGGTCCACTTAGGTATTATAAGAACAGCCCTGTCCAACATGGACCGTGAGACACGAGACCAGTATGTCCTGGTGATCCAGGCAAAGGACATGGTGGGCCAGATGGGTGGACTGTCCAGCACCACCTCGGTCACCATCACCCTGACAGATATGAATGACAACCCTCCACGCTTCTCCCAAAGTAAGGCTAGCAGTCATCACTGAACCCACTCTCAACAGCTCCTGTTCGTCCTAAGATTATGTGCACACCTTCTTGATGACTTTTTTTATAGTGTTCTTATTCACTTATATTTACATTGTAGTTCAATATAACAGGTAAGTTATTAAATATCTGAACTTTCTTTTTTTTTTTCCTTCATTTCAAGTCTAATCTTGCCGTTAAAACTGAAATGTTTGTGCGTTACTTCACAAGAATAAAACTTCAAATTTCTCTGTTAGACTGGTGTCAGGTTATGGTGCATAACACAGGACATACCAGGTTATGGTGTATAACACAGCACATACCAGCCGTTACTGGTGTCAGGTTATGGTGTATAACACAGCACATACCAGCCTTCACTGGTGTCAGGTTATGGTGGATAACACAGTACATACCAGGTTATGGTGTATAACACAGCACATACCAGCCGTTACTGGTGTCAGGTTATGGTGTATAACACAGCACATACCAGCCTTCACTGGTGTCAGGTTATGGTGGATAACACAGCACATACCAGCCTTCACTGGTGTCAGGTTATGGTGCATAACACAGGACATACCAGGTTATGGTGTATAACACACCACATACCAGGTTATGGTGTATAACACAGCACATACCAGCCTTCACTGTTAACATTTGCATTATTTTTATCCGTCTAAAACTGTAATGGTTACTTTAATCTAAACTGACACTGAAGTTGGTGTCTCTAATCAACAGTGACCACAGTTTTTTCAACTTTTTTGTATTTCTGTGCTGTGACCAAAGGGGTTTGAGCAGAGTTTTTGTATGTTTTATCCAAGGTCACCAAGGGAATCAATAGTTTATTACAGCTCACTGCATCCAGCTCTGATTGTCTGGGGCCTTCTGCTGAGGTGGCAAAGCCTGGGTGTGGAGTTTGGCATGACGGGAAGTTAAGGTCAAGGAAGAAGAAGCAATTGTTTTCTTTTTAAAGGCCACCTATTCCAGTGTGAATTAAAGAGCTTTCTTCAGCACTTTGCGGTGGCAAACACTCCTACCTAAATCAATGCTGGAGGCACAGAAGGCACAAATGTACCAGGAAAATGAAAACAGTTACTCTGTGTATTATTATGTGATCTTATACTCAGATTGAGAAGCAGCAAATAGGTCTATAGTAAAAAGATTAAAAAATAAGACCTTTCTGCTGTTTAATACAATTCTTCTTAAGACAGTCACATCTATTCACTTAATTTCGTGTCAAATCTGCTTTATATTTTTTGCTAAAAGTTCATGTATGAGTTACTTTGTGTTGCATTCATTTTGAGCAAGCTTAAAATTACTCTTTGTAATAATGCTTTCAGCTTTTTTGCCATGATAATTAAACTTTGAAACTCAATGTCTGAACCAAACAATCAAATAATATATGAATGAAAGAAGTGTACAATATAATAGCTTGCCCCAGGCAGCAGCAGCAGGCCCAGTGCAGAATGTAGCCATGTGTCTGTGAGCTGCCATGCGGCCTTGAAAATATATAGTGTATTTATTTACACTTGACAATTTGACTCATATGAACTGTGACGCTTCAAATCTAAATTAAACTCAATGGTCAAAACGTATTTGGTCTGTACTGGAAGTTAAATTCCAGTAATGAGAATAAAGTTAAACTGGTACAGGGTAAATTGAATGCACTTTTATTGTACACTAATCATGAAAACTATCTCATTCAGTTTAACTCACCTTGGCTGTGAGACAAAGGATAACATGTTTTGATAACCGTTTCCTTTCTCCATGGCAGAGTCGTATCAGTACACTGTACCAGAATCATTGGGCTTGGATGCTGTGGTTGCCAAGTTAAATGCTGTTGATGCTGACCAGGGCTCCAATGCAGAAATGGACTTCAGGATCATAGATGGAGATGGCTTTGGCATGTTCCAGATCTCCACAGACCAAGACACACACGAAGGAGTGCTAGTTCTGAAAAAGGTGTTTGAATGTTAAAGTCCATCCATCACACTGTTGGTTTCACTTGCTTCTCTTGTTGCAGTTGTCAAAACATTTATTGGATTATTATATTAAAATTTTATCACAAGAATTCACTCAAAAATTGAAGTGTGACACAAATATCAAATGCACATTCCATAATAGCTTTTACGAGGTCAAATATTCATCTTTAACTTGTAATTGAAAGGTGCACAGTCACCTCCAGGCACAAAAAATACACAACTGTACCATTTGTTTGTCAAATCACAGGACAACCAGCATCCGCACTGTATTTGGCACTTAACTTGATATGAAATAATTTTTTGTAATTTATAAATTTGTATAAACATTTATTGTATTTGCTTTGTTTTGAACATCTAAAATTGATAGTTAAGTAATACCACAACAGAGATGCACATCCACACATACATTACACTATATCAGTACATTTTACTATGTGCCGTAGCAAATTTAACCACAGATGAATTGTTACTGTTGTTGTACTTTAATGTTATGAACTTACCCTTCTTAACTGTAATTAGGTATAGCTCAGGCTGAAATTATAATTATGGCATTAGGGATGAAGTGGTCAGTTTCATTGTTTTACCAGTTCACAGTCAAGGGAAGTAATGTGTAAAAAAAAAAAAAATCCCACTTTTCCCACATTTCCAAAGGACTTGGAGAGTAGTGAGAGTGCGTGAATCTGAGGAAACCTATAAAATTGTCTTCAAAGAATTTTAGCTCCATCTGTCTTCTGTGATGCAAAAAACTTACCGAGGAGAGCATTCAGCATGACTGCATGTTGGTCTAGAAGCAGATGCCCCTCTAAAATATCCCTACAAAATGCAAGAAGGATAATAAATCAAGTAAAGGCAACTCAAAAATAACATCAAGAGATTTGCAGACCTCCCTTGCTGTGTCTGAGGTAGATGTTCATGCATTACAATCAGAAAAAAACTGAATCAACATAACATTAAGTTCCCATTGAGAATGAGTAGAAAGAAGCGTCTAGTCTTGAAAAAGAATGAAGCTGCCCATCTCAGCCTTGCCAGAGACCACCTAGACAAACCTGAAAAACCTTTGGAAGTCCACTCTCTGGACAGATGACATCAAAATTTAACTGGTTGGTCACGGTGAAAACTCGTGTTTTGTGAAACGTCAGCACTACATCCCACCTAAAGAGACTTCCTCCAGTCATGAAGCACTGTGGTGGGAATGTTAAAGTCTGAGGCTGTTTTTCTTCCTTGGGTCCTAGAGGACTTGCCATGATCAAGGGAACTATGAATTCTGAGGCTTATCTAAATATTATTAAATTTAAAGATGTGCCATTAGTCATGGACTTGAAGCTAGGCCACAAAAAATGGTCCACAAAACAAGGCAATTAATTGAAAAATCCCAACAAAACAATTAATGGCTGAGGAAAAAAAAGATTCATGTTCTGGACTGGACAAGTTAGAGTGTGGACCTGAATGTAATTGAAATGCTGTGGATGGTCAAATCTCAAAGCAGATACAATAGATTGATTAGTTGCTATAGTTTCACAAATTTTTGCACAGACAAAATTAGAGGTTTTTCTAAAACAACCCTTTTCATAAAATCATCAATTAACTGTTTATTTTTTTTGTGTATCCATTATTTGGAATATGGGTTGGTTCCAGAATGCCCTGCGAATACAAATATCTGGGGATGCTCAAGTCCCTTATATAAAATACCATAGTATTTGCATATAACCTTTGCACATCCTCCTGTACACTTTAAATTATCTCTGTATTGCTGATAATACCTAACAGTGTAAATGCTGTGTAAAAAGTTGTTACACTGTATTGTTTAAAGGAAATTGACAAGGGAAAGTCAGCATGTTCAGTACAGACACAAAGTCAGCAACGACATAACATTTTCATTCTTTCAACACTTTCAGACTGCTTTCGTTTAATGACCTGAAAGAAATTTCTAACAAAGAATTAATTGAAATGTTGATAAGCAAGCATGTTTGATGCTTTCCATTGAATGCAGGGGACTAATTAATGAAGTTAATGCTTTAAGTCTGTACCCTTTGTATTTGACTCACTGCCAAAGCCTGTGATTCTCTGCCTTTCTATTATTTCTTTATTTTTTTAACAACAGCAGATATGGAAGTTATAGCTAATTGCAGAGGTGGCAGGGAAGCATCTTGTCTTTCTGTTTGCATTGTGTTCTGTACATGTGGATATGAAAAAAGGAGACATCAAAGTTTGTGCTTTTCCACTAATTGTATGTGTCACAATGCTGTCAACCTAGATTCAAGCCATGTATATAACTGCATACAATGCCCTCATTTAACACTCTGACAAGGCAAAGAAGTGAACATCAGAGAAAGCCATTTAAAAATAGATATGCCTTTTATTTCCTCGACTACATGGCATGGCAATAGGAGTCATCTGAGTTTTTTTTTGTAAATTAAGGACCCATCATTAACATAAACAAACCTTGGATTTCATTATATTTGGCCAGTCTGAAACGTATTAAGTGCACGTTCAAATTGAGTTGATGTTTTCCCCAAAAATTAAACTGTAGTTTCTTACAACAACATAATATGCATATTAAGTCCCTTTTCCTTCAGTTAAATTTTTAGGCTTATGTGTCATCGAGTTCATTTTCACTAAATATGTTTTCACGTGAACGTTTTTCATTGCTTTCCACTGACAGCCTCTGGATTTTGAGACAAAGGCAAGCTTCATGTTACGTGTTGAGGCCACAAACCGGAATATTGACCCACAGTTCTTGAGCCTCGGCCCATTCAGTGACACAGCGATGGTACAAGTGTCAGTAGAAGACGTGGATGAGCCACCTGTCTTCGTCCCACCTCTCAGCAGAATGGTGGTTTCTGAAGCTGCCAAGGTGGGCACCGTCATCGGGAGGCTTTCCGCATGTGATCCTGACATGGCTAACAGTACTATCAGGTACATACCTCTTACCCACTGTATGAATGTTACATTTACTCTTCTCAGCTTTTCAGTGTCGGTGAAAACGCATCCTGCTTTTTCATATTTTCTCCTGGACCTGAATAAGAAGCTTTAATCCGCTAAGTGAACTGTGGCAAAAAGGGTCATGTGACTTTTGTGTTTCTGGATCCAAACGTGCCCCAGTTTTGTATTGCTCTCTGCATTAATGACACAAAACAAGCTCAGATTGTCTTTTTCTTGGTCTCCTGTTTGACAGGAAGGGGATGACTACATGGCTACAGTGCATCAGTTCAACATTTAGCAAATAGCTCTAATTTTGTAAATGTGTATATAATTTCATTTAGTTTGATCTAGCCTAATAATTTATTTTTAAAAGCCTTAAAATAATGACTAAGAATAGATTAAACTCATTATAACTCATTCTGTGACCTCCAAAAGTTGAATTGTCTTGGTAATCACTGGCCCAGCAGTTGGACCCAGAAGTGACGACACACTTTGTGTATAAACATGTAAAGTCTTAATTCCATGTGATGAACCGTGACAGGTTTTCAGAAAAATATTCCTTGACTTTGTGGTATCATGTGGTCCCAATTAAAATGGTTTATCCCTTTAACAACGTCTATGGTCACTAGCAACTTGCAATAATTTGAAGAAGACAATTTACATATATTTATCCTCATTAATTTGTTACAAAAAGTTAGTCATTGTATATATTTTTCATGAGAAAAAGGCTAATGTATAACATTTTCCGCTGTGTTATAAGTACACCATCATTACTTGTACGTTAAACTATGAACACTGGCATTAACTCAGACCCAATAAATAAATACATCAGTTTTTATGTGTTTACATATTATCAAATGTTAATCATATCATAGATTTATATTCAGTTGAATTGAATGGTTTAAGCGTATATTATAGTTACAATTCTTTGTCAGAAGTTAGCAATCATAGCACGTATTGTGTAAGCAAAGTCTACAGTTTTTAATTGACAATTTATAGTATTGTTGTAATATTGTTATTGTTTCATGTTAAATTGTATGGCCAAGCTAAGCTTTTTCACATTAGGACTTTGTACCTTGTACCACAGTACCTCATTCTAAATGCAGCTCCACTTGATCAAACGTCAGTGTTATGTCACATTGTATTCCAATATAGGCCAAAGAAGGTAGATGATGGCATCGTAGACTGTGACTTGGGGGAGATAGGCGAACTGCAGCAGGTCTCGGGAAGTGCTCACTTAGTGATGGGCCAACACCAGTCTTTCCAGGATTTTCATTATACAGTATGCTGTGTAAGGGTGACTGGTCTGTAGATACTGAAAACAGATGGAGATTACTTTTTTGGCACAAGAACAAGGCAGGATGTCTTCCATAGCACCATGACTTTCTCCTTACTCAGGCTGAAGTTAAACAGATGCAGTAGGATCCCACACAGTTGGTTAGTACAGGCCTTCAGGACTCTGGGATTAACTCCATCAGGACCTGCAGCCTTGTTTCAGTTCAGTCTCTCCAGCTGCTTCTTCACCTGGCTGCTGGAAACAGAGAGGGGGGTGGGGGTATAGAGGGAGCCTCCATGTTGCTGGATGGGGGTGGAGCAACTGGGGAGTGATGGTGGAGCAGTGTTGAAGTGCATGTTGGGGGCTGGGGGTGTGGATAAAGACAGGGAGCTGCTGGTGTTGATCACTGGGGAAGTGTGAAAGGGAAGCAGCTGTGTAGATGGGAGAGGTAGGGTGTGGAGTGCGTGTGGCTGGGGGAAAGGGGAGAGGGCGCAGCTGCGAGTCCTGTACTAAGCCAGTTGAACAACTGGTTCAACTCATTGTCTCTTCTCACATTCCCCACAGTCTGGTCCCCCTTGACCTTAAAGCCAATAATCTTTTTTATTTCAGACCACATGTACCTGCTGGAGCTGGTTTTTCAACATCCTCCTGTAAACATTTATACTCTTCCTTAGTCTCACTTTCAGTTCCCTCTGCACATGCTTCATCTTATCCCTGTTCCTGTCTCTATATGCAATGTAATTTACATTACATTGCATACAATTAACTACATGTACTTAATAATGTAATGTAATTAAACTGTAGATGAGAATGTGACCAAGATATACAATGAGTCTTCTGCTATGAATACATACTTCTGTCTTATGAATTCATTTTATGTCTGTCACCTCTTCGGCTCATTAGCAAATGTCCTCCTTTGCATCCTTCTTTCAGTCTGAAAACACTTACGAGACAAAAGCTTTTCAAGATAAAATGCGACCATGGTCTCCCTCAAAGTCTTAATTTCAACCCGTCATTCATGTTTTTATCTTTTACAATAAGACATCCCATCCTCATTGTAATGTCCTTATTTTACAGATTTACTAATTATTTGTATTTGTGTAATTAAAAATGTATGGATGGTAGCTTGACACCAACATGTTAATTAGCACACCTTGGTGCAGCAGCAGTGAGTGTTATTACCTCTAGGCTTTGAAATGCAGTGTAATATCAGTTTTCAGGCTTTCTGTTATTTTGCAGAAATGTCTTCTCTTTTAGTTCATCACCTGCAGAGTATAATTTTTGGTGGATACAGTCCATCATTCTGTTTAAAAAATTATATTTTTGTTTAGCAATAAAAAAGTACAGTTCAGTACTTTCAGTGGAAGCCCTTTTGTGTACTTTAGAAATGTGTACCATTACCTAACTATGTGGTCTAAATGACAAAAATGTACCTTTCACACCTGGTACAATAATGTACCCCTTGAATGGTTCTGCTTCAGTAACAATTCATTTTTAACCTCAATGTGGCAAAAATGAGATAACGAAATATACACAGTTAATCTTTCTTTACTGTTTGTGCTAGACAAATATAAACAAAAATGCTAAATTAATGTTTAAAAATTACTGTGAGAAATGAGTGAGGCAGGTTTCTGAAATAAAGATGCTTTTAATATTAAATAATATAGTATGCATTTACACTAGTAAATGTTAAATAACACTCATATTTATACATTATGTAATACAAATAATTTTCAGTGTTTATATATTTTTCGTTTATGTGTCATTTTCAGGCTTCTTTGATCTTTCACCAAGGTTCAAATAATATTCCCATTTAATTGCCAACTTGTGGAACACTTGTGAATAATCAAAACCGCAAATGTCAAATCTGCAAACATAGTATCTGTCACAGGATACGGCTCACATACTGTGTCTTGTTGCTTATGAATAGCTGATACTAACAGTTGTTATGGCCCGGCTCGTTCAGGACCATGCATAAAAAGGGGACACGACAACCAGTTTTTAACAGTACAATTTATTGAATCAAATGAAAATACATGATGTCTAGTGTTTAGTAAGTGAATTTAAAAAAGAACACAATGAAGGGTACTGTGAAGTTGAACAACAATGTAAACATCAGTTGGATGTCCCCTGCCCTGCACCCCCTGGGATGGGCTCCAGGTTTCCTAGGACACTGAACTGGATAAGTGGTATAGAGAATGGATGGATGGTAAGGAATTTAAATCAACACTAATTGAAAAGTGCCTAGGGCTGCCAAAGTGCTTCCATTGTGTCAGCTTTTCTGCAAAAGAGAGATATGGTCCTGATATGTACATGTTGAAGGGATAAACCGTTCTAATTGGGGCTAGATGATACCACAAAGTCATGGACTATTTTCTGAAAACACCTTGTTACAAATGTGCCAAATTCTCATTAACCTATCACCCCACCCCAAACTCAACCCTGCCTGTTGACTGACAGAGGGAAGCCTGAAGGGGGAATCACAGGGGGTCATAGCACAGTATGAGAGTAAAAACATGTGCTGTTGGCATATATTTGTGTGTTTATTGAATTAGTACAGCAGATTTATCCACCCTTTTTATTTTATTAGTGGAAACAGTCTAACTGCATGCTAATATTTGCTTATAATGGATTGGTTCAACAATAAAAAGGTTAAACCAATATACACTGGCAGAGCCATACAAAATTTTAAATATTGACTTACATTAGAATGATTATATCTTTTAAGCAACATGACACATATACGTACATGCCGCATCATTGTTTGGTATTGATGCATGACAATGTAGCCACAGCTGTACGATAGTATGTCAGTCTGAAAATTGGCCAGTTTAGAGTCTGCACACCACAACTGTCTTCAGCACATGGCAATTTTATTTCTGAGACTAAAACGAAGCAAGTGACAAAACTCTAAAATCCGGAATGTGCAAAACAGCATTCTGGTTGTTTTGTTTCTCCAGTAAAATTAAGTTCCTAAAGGGAAATTTTCATCTTAGTTCAGTTCAGTTTGTTTTTATATAGCTCCTTTAGTTTTTATACAGCTCCTTTCACCACAAATTGCCTCAAGGTGCTTTACAGGAGTTAGAAGTATTACAAGCAACTGATAATAGGTAGAATAATTAAAATTAAATTTAAATTAAAGTCAGGTGAAATTGGAGGAGAAAAACAAAAAATTCCATGGTGTGGTGAAAAAAAAAAACTACTCGGTCCAGGGTCAACTGGCTTTCCAAATCCCCTTTAAATACTATAGAATACAAAGTTAATATAAGAACTATACATGTAAAAGGAAATATGAAGTCAATATGTGTTGCTATGGGCTTGTAGGTCTTCTTGGGCAAAGGCATCACCCAGGGGGTACACAAGGTGTCAGCGACTCTATCAAAGCATCTCAGTCAGAGGGTGCATAGACAGAAACCAAGTTGACACAAGGGCAGAGAAGAACAGCAAAATGGGGTTAGTATATGAAAGAAACACCGGCAGTCATGTAACAGAGTATCAGAGGCACATTGGTATTAATTATAACACATTAATTATAGTGAGGTATGGAGAAGGATAAATGAAATAAGTATGTCTACAGTTGGGATTTAAAGACTGAGATGGATTGAACATCTCGTAGATAGACAGATCATTTAATAATCTAGGATTTCTGTACCTAAAAGCTGTAGCAACCAGTATGTTTATGTATAAGTGGAATGTAAAGAATATATTTTGGGATCATAAAGAACTATTTACTGTGTATGTATTAATCACCTCTGTTATATATACTGGTGCTTAACCTTTGAGTGTATTATAAAAATGAAAGCAGTAGTATACTTACCAGGAAGTCATTGGAGGACAGTATGAGACTTTCTCCTCTCTACAATAATCCTTTCAGGTATGTTTTGAATGTGCTGTCAAGTATTTAATGGGCAGTTTGTACTCTCAGAAGGTGGAGTGTTACAGTAATCTAACCCACTGCAAATAAAAGTGTGTTTCAGAAAGCACAATGGTGAGAGTGCATCAGCATTAAAGCCAAAGAACAGGCTTGAATTTAAAATGACACCAAAATTACGTACTAAATCACTAATGGAAAAATCAAGTCTGCAGCATTGAGGTCTGAACTTAAAGCACTCTCATCAGGACCATTAACACCAAACAACAGAATCTCAGTTTTATCTGGTTTAGTGATAAGCAGACTTTAATTAATGTTGTCAGCTGAAGCATTATCATTAGGTTCAATTAGGATGTTTTACTGACTGTCATTAGAGTAGGTATGATAGTTTATATTATATTTCTCTATAACATTACCTAAGAGAGAAGAGTGTTGGGCTCAGCACAGGTCCCTGTGGTACTCCATATCTAAGTGGTGACATGAGTGAGGGAGCGCAGTTGTTAGACATTTGAACTTACTAATAACATTTCATCAGATAAAAAGTAAACCACCTCTGAACAGTTCAGCTAAAGCAAACAAAAGCTTGAAGCCTGTTTTCCAAGATAGAATTACAGTATCAACAGTATTAAAAGCAGCACTACCCAGCAAACACAAAACGTTCAAATAACGTTAGCCAAACACTTAGGGAATGTTAGGAACATTTAGCTAATGTTATTTGAACGTTTTACATTTGCTGGGCTAAGATCTAGATGAATTAAAGCAGTTATGTTGCCTGTGTTAGCTGAAATCATAATATCATTTTAACTTTTATCTAAGCTGTTTCGGTACTATGTCCATTTTTGGAAGCCAGGCTGAAACTTACCCAAAAATGGTTTGTTTTCAAGTGCAATTTAAAAAAGAACATTTCAACTAGGTCTACACTTCTGAATCTAAATTAGGTTTTTAAGCAGTGGCCTAAGAGTTGCTACTTTAAATGGGTCACATACACTGCCAGAGAGGCGTTCATTATGTTCAGCCAATGTCCTACTAACATTTTCAGCAAGTCTTTAAACAGTTGGGTTGGAATAGGGACTAGCTGACAGGTGGTGGACTTAAAATATGAAGCGAGTCCTGTTAATAAGAATAATGGTAAGGATCTTTTTAGGTGTAAGGCATTAGTTGGTTATTAATTTTATTAAATACTTGCTGTGACTGTTTTGGGAAAAACCCTATCATGCAGTCTTTAATAAATATTCAACTTTGAACAGGAAGTGTATTGGAAAACTTATCTTTCATTTGCTGTCCACTGAGACATATATACATCTGCAATATCTGCAAAAATAAAAAGTGACTGTGTTGTACTGACATATACAGTATTTGAAATTAATTTTAACTGCTTTTTGAAAGACTTGTCAAACAGATGGGCAATTATAATTTCTATAAGTCCACAATACACAGTCTCTCTATAGCCACACAAAACTCAAAACAAAGCTGGATGATCAAAATGCAGTTTTTCTTTGTAGTCTTGAGGAAGTTGGGCAACTGGTAGATCCATCATGATCACCACAGTAGGGCAGAAAATGGGGTTTTGGAAGATGTAAGGCAGAGAATTGGGAACTAGAGAAGGTGAATGAAATACCACATAAAGAAAGGCTAATAATAATAATAATAATAATAATAATAATATATTGGCCACAATGTACATCAGCCAACCAGGAGAATACCTGGTATGGCAAATTACCAGTCCACTTCTGGTATGAGTTCCCCATGGTGGGAAACATTGATCTAAAACATGTAAGTTCAATTCAGTTTATTTTTATATAGTGCCTTTCGCAACAGCATGCCTCAAAGCACTTAAGTTCACAGCAGTACTCAATTTTCCCTTTAAAAATATATTTTTATTTAATAGACTTTACCTTTTACTTCAAATTTGTTGCAATTGTGTAGATATTTATTATTTGTTAATTTTCAGTGGTCTATTTATAGTTACTTATAGGAAAACTGGTCCATATTCCATCCTATTATTAGTGAGTTAAAATGGAAATTTACCACATATTCACAGGTAAAAGCATAAACTACATTCATATTTAACATTGTGTTAATAATTATGTAATGCAACAAACACGCCAGTACAGTATTACTGGAGTTGTTAAAATTCTACCTTGTTATCTCACCTACATTTAACCTAGAAAATTAGCACAAAATAAAATTTTCATAGAGTGTAAAATTCATGCACTTTTGAATATATCTGTATCCTCATCTGAAATATCAGTGCCTGATTTTATATGTTTTTCAATAAGTGCCTCTCTATTGTCAACAAATTGGCACAAACCAGAGCTTAATTAATTCACAGACTCTTAAGATCACCAGACTAATCCTGGTGTCTGGTGAGCTACACTGACAACTTGGCCTCAACACTGAATTACTGAGAATGGCAAATGATGCCAATAAAATTTGCTTGCTTAATGTTAATACTTTACATTAATCTTAAATTTAACAGATTATATTATTGATGAATAGATTGTCTGTGGTGGGTTGGCGCCCCGCCCTGGTTGTCCCCTGCCTTGCGCCCTATGTGTTCTGGGATGGGCTCCAGGTTTCCCTGTGACCCTCACCAGGAATAAGCGGAATAGAAGATTAATGAATGAATGAATGAATAGATTGTTAACATAATTAATAAACTAAACATTATTAAACTCATGGGAATAATATAAAGAACTCTACTCTTCTTGAATTTTCAGGTACTCCATAGATCGCAACACAGACTTGGAGAGATACTTTAACATTGATGCTGTGACAGGCGACATCAGCACTGCTAAACTGCTGGACAGAGAATCCATTTCCACACACAACATCACCATCCTGGCCAAGGAGAGCTGTGAGTACTGCTGCTCGTTCTACAGGTGGTATGACCAGCATGTTATACACAGTCAGGCAGACTGTGGCCTTCAAGAAACTGGTATCACAGGCCACAAGTCTTCTGATAGTCATGAATGACACCCCCATACTCAACGGATATGATCAACACTTCATCTAAAAGCCATTGCACAATTGCACACTGATGTACTTATGTAAAAATAATCTTTTATTTCCATAATTTTCAATCTCCTTCTCCACACGAGTGAGTTTCAGTACATTTGGTTGCACAGTTAGGCGGTATTTGTGGAAAACAGTAAAGGATTTAATGTGTCCTCTTCAATATTTCTTGGCATTAACAGATCTTCTGCTCCCTGGTGTTTTTTACAATGAAGCAGATCTGACAGGCAGAAAACAGATGTTCCTCAGCAGCAGTGCCTGACTTCAAGGCAATTCTCCTTCTTTGTTTCCAATGTTTCCACTGATTAGTTCCTGAGATATCTTCCTGGGAATATAATGTACCAATTTGACATAATAGTGAAACTAAGAAAGTGTGATTGAAAGAAAGGTATTGTTAGATAGAAAAATCTGCCCCCAGCTCGTTGCCTGTTGCAGTCAAGTTAGTTTTCTACCCCTGTTGTCTGTCATCACATACTTTAATATCATTAGAAACTCAACAGTTGTGTTTCTTTCTTTTGTATTAGTTATACATCACGCATTATGGACTTCCATTGGAACTGCTGTTTAAAATATACCTTTGCATGTTTATAAATCTGATTCTAAAATAGGAGAAATCACAGAGATGTTAAAGACTTTACGCACGATCATGACATCAGGATGGCACATATTACACTTACAATAGCTGTTGATACACCATGTTGTTTAAATTCCTGAAGGTATGTGGACATGTAATACATCATCACTTAACAAGCAAGTGTAGAAGAAAAGGTTCAGAGTGTCAGTAATAAGAAGGGATACGTTTTGGTGAGCGTTTGATGAGCAGCATGTGCTATTGGGAAAATGTCAGAGTCAGGAAATATCGATGGTGATGATGTTACCATCATCACTCACACCTCAGCTGCCTCTTTCAATGCCTCTTTCAAACAAACATGGTAAAGTTTGTAAGTTGTCTTTCTTAGATTGTGTATTATCGCCATTAAAACATGGCTTTATACATGACAAGGCCTAGAAAATTATAACAAGTGCAGATGTTTTACATGCATATATATGTATGTAAAACATCTGCACTTGGACAGGATGAACGGTTGACTGAAATCAGGATAGACTCCAAAAGGGAAGTTTAATCATTCTAATGAGTTGCATTGCTCCTCACCCCAGTCACTTGCATGTAACTTTCTGATCAAAGCAGCATGGGGCTGTACTCAGAACGCACCCTAAAAGCCCCTCTTAAATATGTTCTAGTCAAATATACTGCAATTTTAATTCAGTCCATTTATTTGGAATAAATGGATGAACTGAGAGTTTATTCGATTCATCTTTTGTAGTGCTTTTAAAACCATAGTTGCTAAGACATGACAAAAACATTTTACACTGCTTTACTATAGTTATATGTGACTAAGAGTGAAAAATAAATCCAGATTACAATATAATCATTTTAGTCAGAAAACAAAAGGAAAGTTAAACAGTCAGTGACTAAGGTAAACAGGCTAACCATGCCTACACCATGCATGACAACAATGTACCATTTTACCAAAATGATAAGAGCTGTGTGGTTAATAATGTGCATACTTTAATGAAGTTCTTCTCTGTATCAGTTCTCCTGGTCAAAGCTACAACCACAATGTCAAGTATGGACCCACAGCTCTAATGCAGGGTCCAATTTATCTGGTATCCACACACCATGTGGGCTAAAAACAGTGTAAAGATCATTCAGCCAAGAACATTACCTATGGTATCTGGAAGCTGAGTCATGGCAACTGGACTTCTTTCTTTTAAACTTGGAACATCTCATGACATAACATCAGTCATTCAACTAGCTACTTAAGTCCACTGAAGAAGCTAACTGGATGACTTAGAAAATGTTTCAAACTTAAAAGAAGTCCAGTTGGCATGACTCACGTTTCTTATAACCTCCCCTAGATGACTGAGAATTGTCACCATAAAATACCAGGATTCTTGGCCTGCATACTATAAAAGCACATGTAGAAATGTTCAACACTGCAGCTTTTAAACTGCATTGTTTGTTAAGAGTGAAAGTCATTACAAAAATTTGAATAAATCTTCAGAGACTTGGTTAACATTAGAACCAGAGTTTTGCAGATGTTTTATGGTACATTCCTTAAACTGTCACATGTAATATTTGCAAAATGCACAGAGGCACAGGCGAGTCTAATTACAGAAGGTGTTTTTATTCCAAAAACCAAGAGCTAGGTAGTGACCACTATAAACATATAGCAAGAACAAATTAACAATAACCTGCAAAGAAGAAGGGAGACTAGGTGCTTAAATAGGAACCCAAGGGAAACCCAAACCTGGTATGTTCACTTTAGGAAACTGGAGGTGCAGACAGGAATGACAGGCAAACATAAAAATCCCATATGCATGACACAGGATAGGAAACCTAGAAATACCACAACCTAGACAGGGTAGGACCATGTACATAACACCATCAGTGGGCATAAAAGCAGAGCATATAAATGTCTAAACCAAAAATTGAAAAATGCAGTACAATGGTTCATTTATCATGAGGCAATAAAAGCAACAAAAGCAGAGTGAAACATGCATCTTTTGAAAAAGGGTTAAAAGTTAATGTTAAGAAATTCCAGAACAGATTGATTCCAGCTTGAATAATGATACCTCGTTTTGAGGTTTCTTGAATTTGGGTGTTTGATGGTTTGGAATTTAGTTATGGTTCTTTTGTTTCGTTTACAGATGTTAGTAGTCTATGCTAGATTTAGGAACAATAAGAGGCTGGTTAAGGTTAATTGTATTGTCACTGAAGGGAAATTTGTCTTCAGCTCATTGCTTTAAATATCCACAGAAGGAAATATACTATCTATAAAGCATTCTAATACCGTCTGCACTTAACATGCACGGCATCAGGAATCCATATTAGTGCTGCTGGACAAATTGAATTATTTTCTAATGTTTGAAATGTGTAATATAAATTTAAGAGTTTTATTTTCTGGCTAATGTTTTTCTTTGTAGAATTTTGTAAGTTCTGGGCTAATATAATGAAAGGTTGTGCAACAGATTGAGCCTTAACCCTTAACCCTCTTTGAATTTTGAAGGAAAATCAAATAGCTGTTGTTATTTTGCAGATGTATGTTACATTCTACAAGTTATCTTTTCCTTCATTGTAGCAGAGACAAAATTAAAATGTTTTGCAGCATGCCATAACAACTAGATAGCATGTTAAGAAAAAACCACTCATGTACACTTTTCCCCAATGGATAACCTGGCCCTGTTTGGCAGGAGGATATTTAATTCATAGATCATTGTTTTAGACAGTGTTTTTGTTTTCTTTTTATTTGTTTGCACTATAAGTAGTAAACAACACTGATGGTTGACACTCAGCTTCGAATTTCCATGGAGCCTGCTAAGGTATGGGCAGTCACATGCTCTCTGTACTTGTGATGAAAATTCATTAAAAATGGTTTGCAGCCTTTGAAAATACACCATTAAAGAATTGTTGAATAACAAAGTAATCATTGTTAATATCATTTTTTGCTTGTACTGTGGGTATGTGTCCATGTAAAACACGGATCAGCAAGTAATTAAACGCATACCAGGTCAATGGTCCTAACGATAAGTTCTGCAGAATTATACATCACTCTGACAGTTCTGTGGTCATAGGCTGAGGAAATCACAATACGATATATCCACTGGTTTCTACATCAGTGTGCAAGAATAAATTATTTATATACCAAAAGGAATTAAAAAAAATTATTTTCCAGTAATGTTTTATGGACCTAAAAATGTTGATAAAACCAGTACAATTGTGTAGAGTGAGCATGGACAGTCCTGACGCAACTTTTTTATTGTAATGAAGAAAAACTAAATGCTTGATAATTTAAGTGGAGAGTGACTTGTACGAGTATATAATCATTTGTGGAGTGAGTATGACTTTTAAAGATAAACAGAAGAAGACTGAACAAAACATGTCAACTGTCATTCAAAGAACATCACCACTAACGTAATCATCTTACCATCTCAACTTTAACCATGTTGACACTGTCACCTATTTTCTGTCCCTCTGCAGATGATCCATCCCAGGTTGGAAAAGGCTTTGTGGTGATCACGGTCATAGATGTAAATGACAATGCACCGGTGTTTGCCATACAATATGAGACCTTCCTCTGTGAAACTGCCCAGGCGGGACAGGTACCACTTTTTCTTATGATTCATACTCAAAGTTTGCTGGCATGTGCAAAAACTCTATGAATGTTTGCTCCTCACTTTGAATGATCAAGCACAAACTTATCCGTGGGACATACGTTCTATACCCCCCATCCCACAGATTAGCGAAATCTGCTAACTACATGTTTTTTCTATACATACATACATTTATACAATAAAATTTAATTGAAATATTAGGCCAGTACAAGATTAAAAACAATAACTAATACTAGAACTATTTTAACAATATAATGTAAACAAAAGTTATGTAAGCACCGTGGTATCAGCAGCAATCAATCAGATAACTGAGATGGCTGCTAAGTGACGGGCAAGTAGTGTATACAACATGGATGTGCTGGACAAAGGCATGAGTGCATGCAATTTATAACTTATGAATTGTTTTTTTCTGGCATTATTCATTTAATATTTTCAGAGTGTGGTTGACTACGGGTAACCGAAACAGTGGAAAGCGAACCCACAGTTAAGCGGGGCTGCTATACAACACAACTAGATTATTGTGGCTGTCAAAGGGAAAATTTTTATACAACTATCAAATGTAAATGTAAAAACACAACAGAGGTTAACACTGAAGAATATGAAAAGAGTTTGACCTGATTTTAAACAAATGATTGAATATCAAAGGAAGCTGAATAGTCTTATTGCTATAAGGTGAGCCATCTGAGAGCTTGATTGGTTAACAACTAACATTCTGTATTGGAGCAGAAGAGCCTTATAGGAAGAAGGTACTGAGTGTAGACGTGTTACATTTTTATGGGGAGGGAGGGGTGTCCACATTTTTTCATACAGATAATAATTCATTTGAAATTTGTAATAAACTTATGACAAATTTTATGCTAGTCTTTACAAACTATTTGAAACTCATTGCCACAGTTTTCTGAATATGTTGTTTTTAAATATACCCTTGACATTGGTTTTTATCATACATCTTTCATTTCTGAGTGCTGCTATTTCAGTGAATGTCTGAAATGTGTCTGTTTTGCATCAGTGAGGTTCAGGTGTGTAGTTCAGTTCAGCACCGGTGCTCTGAACGCTACTGTTCATGTGGAAAGAATGATCTTCATGTCAGACAAGGAGTCATGTGAAAGAAAGAGCAAAAATTAAAGGTCTGGATAAATAATGAAGATAAACAGCACACTAGATCAAAATTTTTATTTTACTAAAACTTATTTTAAAAAAGTGCATTCTGTTCGTGCTTAAAAGCATAATATTACATAAATACATTGTTAGATGTGCAGTGCCAGTTTGTGCCTTGGAGAAATTCTGCACCCTGTAACTTATTGTCACACCTGCTAGAAAGGAAACCTGAGCAACAACAATACACCCACCGCATTCAACACATTCTCCATTAACAGCAAGTAAAAATCCAGAATATTGAGCTGCATTCAGTTAATCTGTTAACCCTTCTGTATGTTCATCCTCTGTGTAATTTTTTGTGAAGTATTGTCTATCAGTCAGCAGTCTTTCGCCTTCCTGTGTCCTTGGGTCTCCAAATTGTTTCAGAGTGTTAGATGTTGTTCCAGGCCAAGGCCTGCTTTTGCTATCCTCTGGTCTTGCTTTTATCTTAAACTAGCTTCACCCATCTTTGGACTGTCTGTCTGCATTTATGATTATGTTTCTGAAACAAGTTAAAGAAATATGCAGGTTTTGACTAATAAACATCAGTGCTCTGCAATTGGTCACATTTTGTTCTCTGTGACTGTCACATGTGGTTAAAATTAGGGCTGGTACTGATTAAAATTTTCTTGATTAATTTCGATTAATTATTACATATAGATCCAACTGCTTTTAGCTGATCTGCTTGCATTGCAGCTCTGCATTAGT
>JABJVR010000383.1:0-18675 GCA_025773905.1 Chitala chitala | reverse complement strand
TGCGGTGTCTGCGTGGTTTATTCTAGTGCGCCGACGCAAACGCGTGCGGTGTCTGCGTGGTTTATTCTAGTGCGCCGACGCAAACGCGTGCGGTGTCTGCGTGGTTTATTCTAGTGCGCCGCACGCAAAAGTGTCCAGCATCGATTCATCACAGCCGACTCCACTGTCCCAATTTTGTGAATTTTGCTGCTCATATTTATTGGCGACTGTCATGTAAGTAATTTGCAGCTCATCACAAATGATGTGCCCAGAGGAACACCAGGAGGCTTTGGAGATATTCAAACAGATGTTCCCTCGGTTAAGTCTCCGAGGACTGAGAGATTAGCGGTTCGTTAAGAGTTCCGGTATTACACCTGTTTCCTTTCAGACCTGAACAGGAGTAAACACAATCTGGATCAAACCAGCCTTTTATTTCAGTTCTTTAAGCACGTTTTGTGGCTTGAACAGCAAAATATGTGTAAAACTACTTCAATATATTGCTTTCACTGAAGTTCCTCTCGATGACTAATGTCTACCATGCAGAGTAGATATGTAGACTAGTAAGTAATTATACACACATGACATTGTTGACGTTTTGATGTTACTGCAGAGGTGATGTTGAGCTAAGGCATCCTCCTTCTCTTTGCAGTCGTAAAACTGTTGAGGGGCCCTGTGGTTCATTTCACGAGCATTTAATTTATACGGCACAGTTTATACAATGCTAATAATAATGTAATATAGACTATTATTAAATAAAATTAGTTTATAATTTGTCACACTTCTGCAAATTAACTAATTAATTAAATAAAAAGAAAAATCTAAATGGTACTTGATGACATGCCAAGAGTTTTATTGGATTCTCACATTAAGTTACACATTCCCCTTTAAACACCTGGTGTCCGCTGCACCTGATACAGGTGGGCGGGGCTCTACAGGGGTGTGTTCGCGCCCACACACTTCATGCGGCTTGTCCTTAACATTGACTTGCATTGTTAACCTACCATGTCTCTTTAAAACACTTATTTTTTTAAAAGATCTTTGTGGGAATGTTACAACCATGCACGGTTATCAGATTTATTTTCCAAGAATTGCGTTTTTGGCGTTACTGAATGAAAAGCACGACACACACAGACGTTGTTAATACAGTTAAGTGTGTGTTCATCTGCCTCACACACCTGAGGTGCTGAGACGGAGAGCCGGACGGGACAGTTGCAGACAGGCCTGTATCTGCCTCCTAATCATCCCCCACTGAGTGAAACTTCTGGGGGGGGTTGGTGGAATGGCTGTAGATTGACTATTCAGATGGACAGCTGGGGTAGTTTTTAGAGGCTGTCAGCCCCTGGTGGGGGGGGGGGCTGTCCAGTGCAGACACATGTTTGGTTTAGCCAGCTGGCAAGGCAACGCTCTCACCTTTCCTGGTGTTAACGGCTGGGGATCTGAAGACTCAGGAGTATTGGCTCTTCTGGTGTGAGGTGAGTCTCTAAAGGAGGTCTGGTGTCATCTTTTTGAAAAGGCTGACTAAGAGGGTGCTTGGCTGCTGACACACTAAAACAAATCAGGAATCTGTGCTATGCTGTCCTTTAACTGCACTGGTCCTTTAAAACCTGGATTGGAACCACATGATCCTTTAGCTCACTCAATTTGGTATTTATGTGAAACCAAATATCCCCTTTATAATTACTTTGTCGCACCACACTAGCCCAACAGACACAAGCCCAGCATGCTCAGCTTTCTGACCTTCTGATGGACAAATTTGTCTCAATGTGTTTGTTTTGTCATCAAGGGATGTTTAACTTTATTTCTAAGTGGTGCATAAATCTGATTTCTAAATGGAAACATTGCATATGAAAATGTGCAAAAAAAACAAAATGTGTATAAATGTATACATAAATATAAAATGTTTTAGCGAATAAAATGGAGAATACATGTAAATGTTCTTAACAAAGTAAGTTTTTTATGTGTACTCATTTGGTCTTTGCATGCACAACATTTTCATTGAAATGTATTAAACCAGACTGATGATTATGAGAATTAAACCTAATAGTAAGAATCATTTTTGCACAGTACACATTTAAAGGGTTTTAAAGTCAATTTACTAAAGTGCCTTTGAACTGTATTTTTACACACTTCTGTGGTGATGTTATCTTTTCTCTCCACTCCCATCTGTGATTCGGTGTAGATACATGACTGCTGCCCCATTTTATTCTCAGGTGTGTTTGTCTCCACTCTTCATGGCTTATATCAGTTCAGTTTTTCTTTGCTCTCCAGATATTCCAACAGCAGACTATAGTGTCTCACCTAGTAAGCATGCTCACTCTCTCCCTTCATACACCTCACTCACTTTCTCTGTCTCTCTCTAACCTCACCCTACAGTGTGTCTGTGTCCGCAGTGCATGTTTGTCTGACTGACACTTGTGTCCAGCCTGATCATTAGATGTGGGTTATTGGCACAATTTCCTGCTCCTGCCAGCAGAGGGCAGATGTACCAGTGCAGTACAGAGCAGTGGGGAACATTGTCCCACACAGATGAAAGGGGATGTGATTCTCACAGATGGATGTTGAGTGGGGGGAATGGTATCATTTTCAAGTGTGTTAGGGATGCTGGCGCAGATTTTCACAACTCTTATGCTCCTTCTTAGGGAGAAAGATATCAATTTAAATGACGATTTCTGAAATATATATTTTAAATTAAATACTTAATAGTTTATGAAATTATACTGGTAATGAGATGATGCTGCATGGCTTTAGTTATCTTATTTACGTTTTAAAGCCAGTGCTCTTGTGTAGAAGAGAATAAGAGTGTCTGCAGGCTCAGAAGATGTACAGAACCTAAGAATCTCACACAAGTACCTGAGTGTAGTACCTGAGTGCAGTAGTGTAGTACCTGGGTGTAGCAGTGTAGTGCCTGAGTGTAGTACTTGAGTGTAGTAGTGTACTGTCAGCGTGTAGTACCTGAGTGTAGAAGTGTAGTACCTGAGTGCAGTAGTGTAGTACCAGGGTGTAGCAGTGTAGTGCGTGAGTGTAGTACCTGGGTGTACTAACTGAATGTAGTAGTGTAGTACCTGGGTATAGTACCTGAGTGTAGTAGCTGGATGCAGTACCTGACTGTAATAGTGTAGTACCTAAGTGTAGTAGCTGGGTTTAGTACCTGGATGTAGTACCTGAGTGTAGTACTTGGGTGTAGTACTTGGGTGTAGTACTTGGGTGTAGTACCTGAGTGTAGTACCTGAGTGTAGTACCTGGGTTTAGTACCTGGGTGTAGTACCTGAGTGTAGTAGTGTAGTACCTGAGTGTAGTACCTGGGTTTAGTACCTGCGTGTAGTACCTGGGTTTAGTACCTGAGTGTAGTACCTGAGTGTAGTAATGTAGTGCCTGCGTGTAGTACCTGAGTGTAGTACCTGAGTGTAGTAGTGTAGTACCTGAGTGTAGTAACTAGGTGTAATACCTGAAGACTCAAATGTTTGGGGACTGCTGTGCTCTTGTAATTTTATTTCCTGCCACTTTGGGGCGCTGAAGATCCATCAGCCCGCTAATGATCTCTGACTCGTGGAGTCAGTGCTGTAATACTACTCCATAGTAATGTCCCGTATGTAAAAACTGGAAGGCTATGATCTGCACTATAAACAGCTGTGCTCTGTTACATTAATTATATAGCTATTCTAACCAGTTATTGTAAAAGTATACTCCAATGTTTGCATAAAATTTTGCTCTCATAGCTGTACATGCATATTTGCTATGTTTTAAAATGTCAAATACTTCCACTAACAATTAAACATTTATGAATGTATTTGCTATAACTGGATAGATTAGTTAGATGTCCTTTTGCAGAATGTCCCTTGGGGTCTTTTTTCACGACCAAAGTGATCGTTGCTCAAAGTGTGGGTTCAGAGTGTGACTGATCACAGAACTGTGCAAGTCGCTTTTACATTTGCCCACCTGAGGGCGGTATTGCGCTCATTTCAGACTTGCTGCCAATCAGGGCCTGTCTGGCATGGCAAAGCCTGGTATGGGGCAGGTGTGAAGTGCAGCAGAGACACAACTGGCTTGGTTTGGTGTATAGGATGTAAAAACTTAATTGTTCATCCTATTATAGTGACAGTGCATTGTGGGTAAGTGTAACACAGCTCCCCTTATTAGGGTATTAGATGTAGTGTCCCCTGTCTCTGTAACGATGTGTGGAACCTGTGGGACATCTGGAATTCTGTAGGTGTGATGGGCGAGGCGGGGGGGCTCTATCCATGGATGTAGGGGCCATCTTTAAGGAGCATAAGGAGGAGTCTTTATTATTATTACCATTAGCATTAACCATGAGTATAAGATCATTTAAAAAGGTTACATGTACTATATAATGCTTATTTTTCTGAGGCGGGGGGTTAAGATACCTCCCTTGGCTGGGGCAAATGGAGCCCTTTGCATCCTGGGGTTCCTCATGAGCCTGTCAAGGGTAACAAAAACATGATAAAAAATAAAAAATCAAAGAGTATTGTCAGGTTTTTGTATTCTCAAGGTTACATGAATACACCATCATGTACCTCAATCCACAGTATATATGTAAGAAAAGACAGGCATTAAAGTTAAACTCGGAGAAGTTACTAACAGATTCCAAATGCACAGTTCTTTCTAAAGCAAGCGATACACAGAGTGGTGCTCGTGCCATTAGGGTGTGTCAGCAGTTACTTTCTGTAGAAATTTCAAGTCAGTCAGAAAAGTCCTTTTTGAACAGAAACAGACTGAAGGACAAAGACGCCCTCGTTAAAATGCATCTGTGCAGCGACTCCTAAGCTGTTATCTTCCAGGGTTCAGTGTCACCAGCTCCACCTCTTCTAAGAGTCAATTTCCTTCCTTTTTCTGTGCTTACTTCTGGAAGGTTATCCTGGGTTGTCATTTTCAACCCTGGCAGACTGTGGGCTTCATGTGTTCTTTGGAAACACATCAAGGAGAGAAAAAAGCAAAAAGCAGCAATTTTGTGCTTGAATGTCGCTCTGGCTAAATCCATTGATCATTGTCTTGGTTCAGGAGCGAGAGGGAGAGTGCTGGAGAAGTATGCTTTGTCCTGTAATTACGCCCCACATTTCCCGTGCCTCTGTTGTTGTGCTGTCGGCAGTGTCACTTCTGTATTTTCCCTCAGAGAGGGACCGACATTGAAGTTGTTTTGTACTTCCTCTCCCTTGGCCCCAATTTGGAGACTTTGTGTCTGTTTGCACCCATTTCTGTCAGGTAGCTTGGAGCATGTGCAAATTTGTTTTTCTGGTGGGTGATTCTTCATTTTGCATTATGGGACATGGACAGGCACATTCCAGGTCAGGTATCTGATGCGCTTTGGCGCAGGCAGTCGGAACAGGAACCTGTGGCTGTGATGATGTTTATTACATGTCATGTGACTCTCAGAGCTTTGCTCTTTCTGAACTATGTGCAAACCCTGAGTTATTAGGTAGCTGTTAGTTTGCTGCTGTTCTGCTGTGGGACACAACAGGGTCACCTCCCAATGGGCTGAGACTTACTGGGTTTTGGTGGTCACCTCTCAATGGGCTGAGGCTGACTGGGTTTTGGTGGTCACCTCCCAATGGGCTGAGGTTGACTGGGTTTTGGTGGTCACCTCCCGATGGGCTGAGGCTGACTGGGTGTTGGTGGTCACCTCCTGATGGGATGAGGCCAAATGAATGTTGGTGGTCACCTCCCAATGGGATGAGGCTGACTGGGTGTTGGTGGTCACCTCCCAATGTGATGAGGTTGACTGGGTGTTAGTGGTCACCTCCTGATGGGCTGAGGTTGACTGGGTGATGGTGGTCACCTCCTGATGGACTGAGGCCGACTGGGTGATGGTGGTCACCTCCTGATGGGCTGAGGTTGACTGGGTGTTGGTGGTCACCTCCCAATGGGATGAGGCCAGATGGGTGTTGGTGGTCACCTCCCAATGGGCTGAGGCTCACTGGGTTTTGGTGGTCACCTCCTGATGGGCTGAGGCTGACTGGGTGTTGGTGGTCACCTTCTGATGGGATGAGGCCAAATGAATGTTGGTGGTCACCTCCCAATGGGATGAGGCTGACTGGGTGTTGGTGGTCACCTCCCAATGTGATGAGGTTGACTGGGTGTTAGTGGTCACCTCCTGATGGACTGAGGCCGACTGGGTGATGGTAGTCACCTCCTGATGGGATGAGGTTGACTGGGTGTTGGTGGTCACATGGTGATAGGCTGAGCCCAACTGGGAGTTGGTGGTCTTGTGGTCTTGTTAGGAGATGAAAAGCGAAGTCCCTGCTGGCCTGAAAAGAGACTCTGTGTGGGTCTGGAACTCAATCAGCTGCAACAAAAGAGACAACACCTACCTGTACATCAGGACCAGGTCCTCAGCTGAGTGAAAAAAGGAAAAAATAACAAAAATATAGCTGGCATTCATATTTGGAGACTGAATAGCAGACACTGTTTCTGGCTTTGTGACCTTTGGGTGCACAGAATGAGCATCAGGACTGATCCCTAAGGATCAGTGTGACCCTCCTGAGTTTTTTCCAAGACCTGGTGAACAACTGCTGAAGCTGAGTGACTAACTGTCAGGGTGTGGTGACCACATTGCCTTTTTGACAGGTAAAACAGAGGGGTTAGGTGATGGTTTCAGACTGATAACCTAGTATGAACTTCTCAACAGCCTGTAAGCTCAAACAACAGACAGTGTTAGTGCCTTCTGGCTCTGGTGAGTTTGGGATGTTCTTGGTTCCCTCAGACCCTAGAGCTCTAGGTCCTTCCACCTTTAATCACATGCAGCACACATTATTGTGATTCCCGTCCCCAGACAGAGCTGAACCAGGGAGTGTGGGATTAATTGGGAAGCCATTTGACTTCTCCCTCTGAATGTTAAAGTAGAATGCTGGTCACGGGGGGACGCAGTGGGCCACATCTTCCACTGCGCTCCCACACTCCGCTGTTTTTGCTCTGGGAATCATCGAGGGAGAACAAGAAGAAAAAGAGGCTAAGGAAAACAGCAGAAAACAGAAGAGAACCTCACTGACAGCCTTTAACAAGATCAAAATTAAGGACACACTTGTGTTGTCTCACAAGCCACAGTCTGGTAGCTGAGCAGAGACATCTCTGATATCAAATGGAGATAAAAATAGCACGTTCATCTGCATTTTCCCAGCTGAGTACACTGTGAGCTGTGGTCTGTGCTCAAAATGAGGTAGACATGCCAATTAAAGTGTTTACTGACCTCCTCTGCAAAAGTTCTCTGTTGAGAGAAGAGCCTGATGTCTGCGAGCAGCACGTGTGTAGCAGAGTGGGTTCTGGCTCTCCTCCTCTGGAGCTCAAACACAGCTTCTATAGAACACCTTCATCCAGGTTCACAATTACGCAGGTGGACCATGACGTGCTGAAGGTAATCAGGAGTAACTATGTACCACAGTCAAGTTCACAGTAATGACCTGTTGTGTTGAATTTAAACTCACAAGGTCAATCTTCCAGCAATATGGATTAATACCTGATAAAATTTAAGATTTTGGTTAAATGACAATAATTAATTGAAGCAGTACAGCACGACTGTGTGGTTATGTAGTGAGTTACCAAGAAAAATATACATTAAATATATATTATAAGGAGATGGAGGAGGAAGTCAGTGTTTTGGAATTATCAGTTAGCAAACAACAGCATGCACAGTGTTTAAAAAGTGACACAAACTTCAGAAATGTAATAAATAGAGGTGTGAAGAAATGGCCAACAGAAAAATAAAATGAAGAGTACAAAAAACATTTCCTGGTAAGTCAAGTCAAATTTACTTATAAAGCACATTTAAAACAACACGGCTGACCAAAGTGCTGTACAATCCTAAAACAGCTGCAAAACATAAAACAGACTTAAAGCAACAATAAGTGAATAAAATGAAATAAAGTCCAAACAATACAATAAAACAGTAAAGCATCCACCTTCACTGCATACAATAACACACACACACACACACACACACGCACACAGGCACACACACACATATGCAATAATACAGATGCATAGGTGAGTAAATAAATTAGTAAATAATACATTGGAAACAAGACAGAAAAAAAACCCACATTCATACTTAGAAAATGAATTTTTAGAATGCGACGAAGACTATTGAACAGAAAAAAATCATTCTGGTACAACATTCAAGAAACTCAAAATTTTAGAAGACAACAGGCTATAATGTTAATTTTGTAAAGTGACTAATGAAAATAGAAGTGCTAATCATCCTGCCAGTCTTTAATAAGCCTTAAGTTCATTTGTTGTGCTATTTGGAGAAGAGTGTTCAGGCTCCTGCTGTTTATAGGCTAAGATGGACAGATAGAGCAGGCCTGAGTCCTGCTAGTCGTCGTCCCCTGGGAGACTGATGTAAATGAGCTCTCTGTAGATGTGCTCTTCACACGAGCTGAGAGATGCTAATAGTCTCAGAGGGACTGGGAAATGGTGATGTCTGAGATTTAAGCACCTCCAAGTGTCCAACATCTTTGTCACACATGAGCAAATATTTACACACACATACACTTTTCTTTTTTTAAGCAAATTAAAGATGGCTGAGTAATGTAATAATGTGAGCAGAATGAGAGAGCAACTTAAACAGTGAGGGGGCAAAGTGTCATGTTGTTGGTCAGGAGCAAACGGAACATTCTGTATAACTGTGGCTGCCCACACACTAATAAAGGGCTTAAACTTTGGCTGTTCTGCCTCTGTTTGTTATCAAGGCATTTATGAAATGGTTTCCATGATTTTTGATGTAAATGGAGATAATTAAAACTGAGTATAATTAGTGGCATGGCGGTTTTGCCATCCTTCATCCCTTCCTCCCTCCTTCCCCTCCTACATCCATCCCCTTCTTCCTCCATTCTTCCACCTTCCCCCTGTCTGCTGTCATATTCCTCTGCACCCACCTCTCACAAACACAGTCACAACAAGCCCTGTTGGTCATTCTCTCCAGGAGTTCCTACAGAGAGATGGACAGATTTCTGGTCTTTAAGACGGGAAGTAAGCGACAGTACTCTTCCTGTCCAATACAACATATTGTAAATATCATAGTCATAAATGCTTTGCTTCCAAATTTTTTTGATGAGATTTTACTAGATCTTTGGACCTGGTCTGTAAACCCAGATGCCTTCATAGAATTACTGTTGTCATAATATTCTTGTATTACAGAGATGTAACACACCCAAAGTCAATTACTAAATGAAAAAAGGTTTTTATAATTACAAATGCAGGCTATAATTGCAGAACAAATTAGAATGCCAATGAAGATTCTCAGTCATCCTTCTACATCTTCTTCCCCATGGCTGAAGAAGCTACTTAGATGAGTAGTGAATTGTTCCTATCAAGAAGAAGGACGTCATGATTGAACTTCCAGACAACAAATGAGGAAGTGTTAGTCAGTTTATAAAAGCGAATACGTGATTTCAGACCTGAGCACTTCTGAAGGAGCTCAGTTCACATCCCGTGCTGCACGTCTTGGAAAATGCATCTTTGTTAGCCCTAACTTACCGTCCTGCTGCTCCTGA
Organism: Chitala chitala; assembly: GCA_025773905.1. NCBI lineage: Eukaryota > Metazoa > Chordata > Actinopteri > Osteoglossiformes > Notopteridae > Chitala > Chitala chitala. Next base: position 9,196 of record JABJVR010000383.1, on the reverse strand, counting down.
TGAGGTGTAGGTCCAGTTAATCACCTACACTCCCATACCAGCAGTACAGATGTGTTCTGTTTGCCTGAGGGATGCCGGAATCTGTTGAACAAAGTGTGCACCTGAATGGTTCAGGCAACCTGCGATTTGTTCAGAATGGGCCAAATGTGAAGAATGGGCCAAATGTGAAACAAAATGCAGGCAGTGCAGTTACACCAGGTAACTGCAGGTGATAAACAGCTAAACAGATAAAACCCTAGGGCTTGGAGCTGATGCCTGAGTCATACATCACTTCATTTTTAGAACATCTCATCTAGTCTTACATAGACAAATCCAAAAAGTCTAGGAGCTCAAGGATAGGGAAACCGTAAATGTGAAGCACACACACACACACACAAACACACACACACACACACACGTTTCTGGAGTCCTTTGTCCCAGATTTTGAAATTTGACATTTCTTAGAATTTGTTACATGTTGTGTTAGCACACGGCATGTACCCAGGAACATGTGTGTTACATACAACAGACATGTATGTTAGCAACAAACAGGGTAGATTCTCACAGAATCTGCTATAAATATTGTAAAGACTGAGTGCTCCAAGAAAAATAAGCTTAGCATGTACTGAACAACAAAAAAATGGAATAAAACTTACTCGCACATTACGGCTTCTCTTCTCTGCTTCTAATTTCCTGGCTCATATGACACAATTCATCACATTTTAAAAAAGTTAGTCCTTGAATGCTTCAGTAACCTTAATATATCAACAGATAAAGGAAGCGCTCCCTGGAGACTTTTTTTTTTAATTTTGAATTTGAAAGGTGGGTCCTTGGAGGCTGCTTTCAAAGATAGTGGTGAAATCGGATTAGTTTGCAGGAGAAGACTGAAGCTCAAAGCTGGACCACAGAGGAGAGAGACTGGGGGGGGGGTTCAGTTCTTCTAATTACTCCTTTACTCCTGGAAGGATGCAGGATGAAGGACACTGAGGGAACTTGAGTAACAGTAGAGCCGCAAGCAAAGGAGGGTTTGGCAGAGCCTTGGCTGCTGTAGGGGGGGGGGGTTATCATCCACTGCAGAATTACTCTGCCTGTCATGATGAAGATGAGGAGCTCTACAGAGCCACACTGAGAATCTCCCCCCATGATCATGACATGATGGCCCTTTGCAAATCGTCAACTGAAGCTCGTTAAGAGATTAGACAAGGTCTTCCAGGGAGACAGAATATTTTCTAACTGCTGATGTAGTGGACTGGTGGAGGGCTGGGTGGTCGTGTGTGCAGAACTCCTTCATTAGCTAAGAAGAGCAAGGAAGGGAGAAAGCTGAGAGAGACACAAAGCAAGACAAACACACAGTAAGAGAGACGGAGAGAATGAAAGAATGACAGAGAGAGAGAGAAGCAGAGAAAGAGGGGAGACCTAAGGGGGGAGACAGAGAGACAAACACAGGAGAGAGAGAGAGGGAGGGGGAGAGAGAGGGAGAAACAGAGAGAGAGAGAGGGAGAAACAGAGAGAGAGAGGGAGGAAAGGAGGGAGAGAGAGACAAATAGAGGAGAGAGAGAGGGAAGGAGGGAGAGAGGGAGGGAGAAACAGAGAGAGAGGGAGGAAAGGAGGGAGAGAGAGAGAGGGAGAGAGAGGGAGAGAAAGAGAGAGAGAGGGAGAGGGAGGGAGAGACAGAGGGAGACGGAGGGAGGGAGAGAGAGAGAGAGAGAGAGAGAGAGAGAGAGAGAGAGAGACCTGTAATGATTGGTTATTGGCTAATGGCAGAACCTCCCATCTGTTGGCCCAGACATGACCATCTTGTGCTGAGTGGTGGTGTGACCCTTCTGTGCTGAGTGGCGGTGTGACCGTCCTGTGCTGAGTGGCGGTGTGACCCTCCTGTGCTGAGTGGCGGTGTGATCGTCCTGTTCTGAGTGGCGGTGTCCTGTGCTGAACCGTCCTGTGCTGAGTGGCGGTGTGACCGTCTTGTTCTGAGTGGCGGTGTGACCGTCCTGTGCTGAGTGGCGGTGTCCTGTGCTGAGTGGTGGTGTCTTGTGCTGAACCGTCCTGTGCTGAGTGGCGGTGTGACCCTCCTGTGCTGAGTGGTGGTGTCCTGTGCTGAACCGTCCTGTGCTGAGTGGCGGTGTCCTGTGCTGAGTGGCGGTGTGACCGTCCTGTGCTGAGTGGTGGTGTCCTGTGCTGAACCGTCCTGTGCTGAGTGGCGGTGTCCTGTGCTGAGTGGCAGTGTGACCCTCCTGTGCTGAGTGGCGGTGTCCTGTGCTGAACCGTCCTGTGCTGAGTGGCGGTGTGACCGTCCTGTGCTGAGTGGCGGTGTGACCGTCCTGTGCTGAGTGGCGGTGTCCTGTGCTGAGTGGCGGTGTGACCCTCCTGTGCTGAGTGGTGGTGTGACTGTCCTGTGCTGAGTGGCGGTGTCCTGTGCTGAACCGTCCTGTGCTGAACTCTCACATTGACTTTCATTCTCAGGTTCCCAGGAACAGGTGGCTAACAGGACCCTGCCACAGTTCCCCAGGCCGTCCCCTCTGAGGACATTGGAAAACCCCCAGTGTTGTCCAGTGAAATAAGTCATGTAGCGATGTCTAACTGCTGGCCCTGTAATAACAGTGCCAATAGGAAGCACCCCCCCAGTGAGAATTTTCCTCATCTCAGAGTCCATTCGCTGAGGAGCCAGCAGAGAGAGTGGCAGACTAGTGATGAGATTCTGTCTTCGTGCAACAGTGGAATTATTGCATGATGGTCAAAGACTTGCATTAATCCCCCTCCACATTCCTGTCATTGTACTAAAAACTGAAATTAAATGATTTAACCTGAAAAAACACAGGTGGAAGAGGTGAGAGCCTGACACACCTTGTCCTCCCGATTTAATTAAAGAACAATAAACAGTCATTCCCCTTGATGGCTTGTGTGCTCAGTGCAGCCCCTCACTAAGCACACCACCCCTTTTTTATTGATCTGTAAGGTCACTGGGTGACATGTCACCCCATTGGATCGCTGCCGGCCGTCTTCCTGGCAGGGAGGATAATGCGTTTGCGCCTCCTCTCAGACAATGGGCTGGGTGTGGGCTGGAGCGTGGGCAGGAGGAGCAGGGTGTGTGATACCAGGGAGCGGACAGCCTTATGACACTCTCTCCCATTGTTCTGTGGAGGAAAACGCAGCAACAATGAAAGAGGCTATAAAAAAGAGGAGTACATCCTGAAGCTGATTAACATGCAGGGAGTAATTAAGTGGTTTATTTTATCTACAGGGGGATTCCTAAAGAGGTAGCCTTGAGCAGAATGTCTGGCTAATGCCTTCCCACCCACTACTGAAACATGGAGCTGCATTTCTAACACTTTGACCACACTTTGAAAACACAGATATTGAACACTGTGTGGTCTAACTGCGGGAGTCCACCGAGGAAGAGCACTGAGAACAAGCTAATTAACTAGTTATGTGCTGTCCCATTCCAACCCTCTGTAGAAGATGCTTCCATCATTGTCGCCATCGCATCACTCGGACATGAAACCCGTCTCTCCTGCGGCAGCTCCCCCAGACCACGCCTGACACCCTCACTCTCTCTGCTGGCCTGTGGAGCTGCCAGTCTCCTGTGAACCAGGCACACTTCATCCCAGCATTTGCCTCATCCCTGCCACTTCAGATCCTCGCCCTCACAGAGACATGGATCCGGCCAGAGAACACAGCCACTCCAGCTGCACTCTCTTCGGGTTACTCCTCCTCCCACTCACCCCGACCCTCTGGGAGGGGTGGTGGCACAGGTTTGCTCATCGCCTCAGGTTTTAAGTGTACTTATTCACCCTGTATGGACACTATTCCCTCATTTGAGTACCACATTGTTACAGTCACTGTCCCCGCTACTATCATGTTTCTCTCCATATATCGTCCACCAGGTCATCTCCAACACTTTGTTGACGAACTAGATATGCTTCTCTCAACAATCCCAGATGATGGCAGTCCTCTGGTCATCCTTGGTGACTTCAACCTCCACCTCAATGGCTCTCAAGCTGCCAACTTCCTCTCTCTCCCTGCAACATTTGGCCTCACATTTCTACGGACCCCACCCACGCACAAAGCTGGACATGAACTGGACCTCATCATGATACGTAACTGCACCTCATGCCTTATTTCTGTTTCTCCACTGCAATACTCTGACCATTACTTTATCCACTTCTCAGTCTCTCTGCCCTCTAGACTGGAAGTTGACACTCACCCCATCACCTTCCGTTGGCACCTACGCTCTGTAGAGTCATCTTCCCTGGCTTCTGCTCTGGCTTCTGCCTTACCCTCGCCTGACCACTTTACATCACTCAGCACAGAAGATGCCTCCATGACCCTTCTGTCTACATTATCATCCATGCTGGATAGTCTGTGTCCGTTAACTTTCAGACCAGCACGTCGTACTTCCAGCCCATGGCTAATGGAAGACCTCTGCAAAATCAGGATTGATCTACATGCTGCTGAAAGGAAATGGCGCAAAACATAAGACCTGGATGAGCTCCATAAGTACCAATCTCTGCTATCTTCCTTCTCTACTCAGGTGTCTGTTTCTAAAAGGTCATTTTACCAGAACAAAATTAATTCTGCCACTAACATGCACAGTCTCTTCTCCACCTTCTCTAGTCTGCTCTACCCACCTCCTCCGCCCTCCCCCTCTTCTATCACAGCAGAAGACTTCACCTCCTTCCTCGATGAGAAGGTGACTGCCATCACCAGTCCATTCTCTGAGCCCACCTGCAGACCATCTGCTCCACGGCATCATCGTCAACATTCACCACTTTCTCAGCTCTCTCAGAGAAAGATGTCTTGCATCTTCTTCACTCCCACAGGCCAACAACATGTCCACTGGATCCTGTCCCCTCACATCTCTTCCAGACCATCTCTCTGGCAATCATCTCACATCTGACCTACATCATCAACTCATCACTCACCTCCGGCACCTTCCTGCCAAACTTCAAAGAAGCCCGCATTACTCCCTTACTGAAAAAATCCACCCTGGACCCTTTGCAATGCAAGAACTATAGACCGGTATCACTCCTCCCATTCCTATCAAAAAATTTTGAATGAGCTGCCCTCACCCAATTGTCTATGTTTCTTCTACAGAATGACCTACTAGACATCCACTAATCTGGCTTCAAGAAAGGGCATTCTACTGAGACCACCCTTTTAGCTGTTGCTGATGACCTACATGCTGCCAGATCAAACTCCCTCTCATCTGTCATCATTCTACTTGACCTGTCTGCTGCTTTCGACATGGTGAACCACAAGATACTCCTGGAAACTCTCTCCAACCTTGGGATATCTGGAACTGTGCTCCAATGGTTCGCCTCCTACCTCTCAGAATGGTGCTACAGGGTGTCCTGGATGGGCCAACTGTCTAGGTCAAGGGTACTGGTGACAGGGGACCCCAAGGGTCAGTACTAGGTCCACTCCTCTTCTCACTGTACGCAACCTCCCTGTTCAGGGGATCAGTTATTAGTTCACATGGCTTCACTTACCATTGCTACACGGATGACACCCAGCTGTTCCTGTCCTACCCGTCCTCCATTACAGACGTCTCTACCAAAGTTGCCGCCTGTCTTGCAGATATTTTGAGATGGATGGATGATCAGCACCTGCAGCTGAACCTCTCCAAAACTGAGCTGCTGATGATCCCAGCCAAGAACTCCATTACCTGTGAGATGTCCCTGAAACTCGGCACATCAACTATAACCTCTACAACATCGGCAAAGAACCTCAGACTGGAGATGGACAACAACCTGACGTTCTCTGACCACATCGCCACAGTCTGCAGGGCCTGCAGGTTTGCCCTCTACAACATCAGGAAAATCAGACCATGCCTTACAGAACATTCTACCCAGCTTGTGGTCCAAGCTTTGGTCATTTCAAGATGGCCGGTCTCCCAGCCTCTGCTACATATCCTCTCCAGAGAATCCAGAATGTAGCGGCACATCTCATCTTCAATGTTCCCAAACAGACACATCACCGACCCTACTCGTTTCACTACATTGGCTTCCGGTTCAGGCACCCATCAAATACAAGACCCTGAAGCTGGCCTATAAGGCCATCAATGGGACTGCTCCAGTCTACATGCAGTCCCGAATCAAGAACTATGTCCCCTCCTGTTCTCTGCAGTCTGCCAGTGGGAAGAGACTGGTTTCACCTATCCTAAAATCTAAAGAAGATAAACCTAAACTCTTCTCCTTTCTTACAAGCAACTGAAGACATATCCCTTCAGGGAACACTTTAGTACTTAAAACATGAATCTTTCTGTGATTTTATTCATGTAGCTGTAGCAATGGAGTTGGCCACTTGCTTGAAAACGTTTTGTCTAGTTGATTCAGTTTCTGTTTCTTATGCTTTACTTGAATGACGTGTGACAATTGCCAGACTTAATCGGATGAACAGTGATGATAGGACAGCACTTACTATTAGTAGATTCTCTAATACTAATTAATCTCGTTTGTGACATGCACGTGTACTGTTATCCTTGTAAGTTGCTTTGGACAAAGGCATCTGCTAAATAAATAAAATGTAAAAAAAAAACATAAAATGTAGTGAAAAACACTGTCCATATGAATTCATTAAGTCCCACTTACTCCCTTTCCACACTTGTGTGCATCATAGGTTTTGAAGAAAGACAACAGTCGCACTTTCGACGCTGAAGTTCAAACCTCATCCTGCGGTCATGTTGGGTAAGGTAATGTTCCTAACACTCACTCGTACTGTGCTGTTGGATGGACACCAGAGGCAAGCAGGGAGTTTCCACCATTTCATGCTACATCCCTGCACACACAAACTCAAATGTATAGAGAACTTTATTCTGCAATTAACTACACATTTCAAACAACTGTTAGCTGTACATTTTTGAAAAAATTGTACAGAATTTGCTTTCATTAAGGGTTTAATATCTATTTAAAAAATCTAAATGAATATCTAATCTTGAACTGAAATATTTCAGAAACAGGAATCGGCTTCTGTAGTTTGCCCAAAAGTAGACGCAGAATGAACAACTAGTAAAGCTGATAAACACAGACACAAGGTGAAGTAAGAGGAGATCTCAAAAACCAGGAACCAGGTAACAGTTCACAAGAATGAGACGTGTATCTTTCAGGGGTCATAGTGAGGGTTGTGTGTTCACAGAGCCAATAAAAAGAGTTTTTCTGTCTACATGAACTTTGATTGGCTCGAGCTGAGATAGGTCAGCACGCCTGGAAGCTGCCATTTAGAAAGCCTGGTTCAGATAACGCCTACTCAAGGCAAACTTTCAGAATAGATGGATTAATAACGCAGACAGCAGTGACTCTTTGACCCAAGAACACTGGGGGTCTAAAGTCTTATTAAAAACGAGAGTGGTGATGGTTTGAACTTGAGACGCACATTTGTGAAGAAATTCCCAGATAAAATCTGTACTCCTGAGTCTTTCACGTTCTCTGTTAACACTGTGACAGCAGCCAGATGCCCTGTGTTTACCCACCAGTAAAAATAACTGAAAGAGTATAAAAAACAACCGCTATTAAAAGAACAAAAAGGAATTCTGTGCAATCACAGAACAACTGCCGAAATGGAAAACAACTTGCTCAGTTACGGGAAGAAAAGCAATTAAATCTGTACAAATGCACAATAATTACAGCCATTAAAGCACTCATTTGAGTTTGCAACCTTGAATAAGTGCTACAGCTGGTCATGGAGGCGTCCGGTGTGCTTTCAGAGAACTTTATGTTTTGCCGTTCAAACAAAACAAGTTACAAAGCCTTCCCTCCATTAAACTCTGCAGACAAATGAACATTTTTATTATTTTTAATATTGATAAACAGACATACAGCATGTGTGCTGTGGTTTGCAGGCAGCCAGATGCTGACTGATTAACTGGAATAAGTGTTCAGATGAGTTTAACACGGGCTGCTTTCTTGTACGCACTGCAGTTTTAAAGACCAGACCCTCTCTGTCTGATAGCTAACTTATCCTCAAAGAGACAGAACAAGTGACACACTCATCTACAACTTGGTACATACCTGTTGGCCCTGCTGAGATGTTCTCACCTCTGCTTTGACTGCAGTGGAACATGGACAGGTAGGTACCCAGGTAGGTAAGTACTAGGACAGGTAAGAATTGTGCATACCCATGGACTATACTGTAAGCAGTAACTGAAGACATGGTGCTGGGCCTGGGTCAGGGCTCCAGGAAGACATGGTGCTGGGCCTGGGTCAGAGCCCCAGGAAGACATGGTTCTAGGCCTGGGTCAGAGCTCCAGGAAGACATGGTGCTGGGCCTGGGTCAGAGCTCCAGGAAGACATGGTGCTGGGCCTGGGTCAGAGCTCCAGGAAGACATGGTGCTGGGCCTGGGTCAGATTTCCCAGAGGAGGACATGAAAGTAACATTTTCACATTCTCTGGCTCACTTGGTCCTGGGGGGGGGTCTGATTAATATTTTCATCTTAAACAGAAACAGTACTGTTCTCATTTCACTCTTCTCTGTGTGTTCGTCAGCAGCCTGTGTGTCAGGACCTCACTCAGCAGGCGGGGAACATGAACATGCGCTGTCACTGGAGTGTGTGTGTGTGTGTGTGTATGTGTGTGTGTGTGTGTGTGCGTGTGTGTGCATGTGTATGTGTACGTGTGTGTGTGTGTGTGTGTGTGTGTGTGCATGTGTGTGTGTGTAAGTGTATTCAGACCAACAGTGGGCTTAAGGCTTTCGGACACCAAGCCCCCCTCAGGAGATTAATGATGTTTGTCAAACCTTATGAGGCAGATGACCCTGTTGCTCTGGGACTTTATGAAGCTGTAAAAAGGTCCAACCCCAGTGCCCTCTGATCCTGCTGTGGACTGCAAAGTGGAGAAGATCAAGTTATGTAGTAATATGAGGATTTTCCTGCACTGCTGAAATGTGTCTGATGTTTTCTGTCCATGAGAAGGTTAACTTGGTGTCCAGTTTTTATGACTCTTTTAAAGCTGACTTTAAAAGCTGACTTTGAATTTAAAATCTGTTGGCTCTACAGAGATCTGTCCCTCAGGTGGTCTGCAGCCCAGGTTCCACTGCGCTGGCTCTACAGAGATCTGTCCCTCAGGTGGACTGCAGCCCAGGTTCCACTGCGCTGGCTCTACAGAGATCTGTCCCTCAGGTGGACTGCAGCACAGGTTCCACTGCACTGGCTCTACAGAGATCTGTCCCTCAGGTGGACTGCAGCCCAGGTTCCACTGCGCTGGCTCTACAGAGATCTGTCCCTCAG